>LYUA01002344.1:201031-219018 GCA_002093875.1 Calopteryx splendens | reverse complement strand
CCCTCCTGCCACACGCCCTAGCGGTGGCTTGCGGAATATCGTGTAGAATAAAATAGGTGCTAATAAATTTATCGGGATCGCGGTGGAGAAGCAAAAGACGAAATGCAAACAGCTACGACTCTTTATCACGCTGGCCATTGGGCCGGCGTCTTGGTTCCACCATTCCTAACCGAACCAAAATTTTCAATTCGAAGGATGAGCAACTGAAGATAGAGCTTAATTGGCACATCTAAGTGCACGCCACACCCTGTGTACCGCCACAGGGGCGTGCAGTACGGGGTGTCCGGCCACCAATCTTCATCGTGCAAATTAAGGAGAACGTGAAACGTTCGTGATAGGGATATCAGGTTTACTATTTGGTTTTTTGAGCATTACTAGCATGCTTATTCTTGTTTCAGTTGTGATCGCGAATTGTGGGAGGGATGAAAGAGTGCCGAAATCTGTTCGTTCCGAGGCTATTACTCTTTATTTTGTCCAGGTGGTCTACTGATTTAATGTCGGCCCTTTATAATTCCCTTGATTCAGCATAATGTCCTACGGCGAATGCCAAAATAAATCATAAATGAGGGGCCAGTTCTTAACCATGCTCCGCCTGAGATTTATAAATAAATAAATTTGAGATACCAGAAATTTCAGGTACTCCGTTAAAACCACACCTTAGGTTCTGATGGGTGTCCAGGTTCGTCGCCCGTAATTGAAATCTTTCGGACCTTGTTCACCTGATTCCTTCGCCGAACAATACTATTCCCAAGTTAGCGTTACCACTTACGTATTCCAACGTAATCCTTGACCACTAACCAGGACTTCTGCTGTCTCCAGCTAAAAATATGTAGCTTTCAGTAAAATGAAAACAATGTGTCCACCGCCAATTCCAAACCGAATGTGGAACCGCGCTATATTGGTCCCGGGCAAATAAGGTGCTTTAAGGTTCCGAATTGTGAAAGCAAATCTAATGATACCTGAAACGGATTCTAACATAACTGTTTTATTTTTTAAATAACCTCTTAAAAAAGGGTGATTTTTGCTTACTTTAAACGGAAATAAGCTGAAACGTCCCACGCTCAAAAATGGATTGAAAACGCATTTCTTAGAATGCATTTAAAAAGGAAATTTCCAGGGCACCAGTAAATAGAATTCAAGAAAGAGATTTCCAGACATTCATGGTAAATGGACATTAATGCTACATTTAGAATGTATTGTAAAGCCAGGGAAATGTAGTTCAAATGTATTTCTAGAAATGTATTTACAATGCATGCCAGTATGCAGTTGGCCAAATACAATTTTTCAATTAGTAACAAACTTAAATGTAAATACACGTTTTCAAATACATATACTTTGACGCATGTGGTGTTGGGCATTGTTGTTGCATGTGTCCCTCTCTGCGGTGCATCACTCCCCTTTAGGAATGATTCATTCCTTGGGTGCATGGTCCTGGTGTGAACTCACCCCCCGCCACCCACCCCAGGGGTGGTTTGCAGGGTGTTACGTAGCTGTAGATGCTTGAACGCGATGAGTGGCCGATGACGTTTGCTTCCGGCGGGAGCATAAGACGCAGGGTAGTTTGGAATTAACATTTTCGAGGGAGAAAAATGCGCATTATGTCTCGGGAAATAGCGTAAATTGACATTATTGTGCATTCGACAATTCTGATACATCTTCCCCGAGACACCGAGCGTGGTGACTCATTCGGTTTGCAATCGGCGCCGGATACGTTGATTGCTTTTTCTGCAAGCCACATATTTTCATCTGGAGACAGCCATGGGCCGGGTAGGAGGGGGGTAGGAGGGGGAGGGTGATACTCGAGCCGGGAAATGAACAATGGACTCCCCTCTCTCCGGTCAGAGGCATCATCATAAAAGGAGCACGGGGTAAGCATTTTTTCCGTCATCGATTCATAAAAATCACAGGAAATAACGGCGATGAGAGAAATGAATCACGGAAGCAGTTGGTAGAGAGAGGAAGGTGAGGAAGCAATAACGGAAGAGAAAGGTGACACCCGAAGATGAGTAATTGCTCGCCTATTCTTCGTGGCCAAACGCTGCCACCGTGAAAAATTCATTAATTTCTGCCTGCGATTTAAACGGCACCGCCTGTCATTTAGGGCGTGACGTGTCACATTCCATCCGAGAGAAGATCTACAATTGTAATCGAGTCGAAAGTAGAAACTTCGGAAACGATATCGGAGTCTAATGCAGATGGGAAATTATACAGGTATTAGAAAACTACCGTTCGTAGTACTGTGCTGGTGATTAAGTTCCTAAGGTCAAGAGATAACGGCATTTGCAGCAGTGTCTATGGTTTTTAAGCCCCAGTGATAAGTAATTATTGGCATATCCCATCATCCGACATTTTTTTGCCTGTGAAAGAATGAAAACAAAATCCATTTTTTGCCAGAAATTATTAGAAATTAAAGACTCAATTTAACACTTTCTGATTCAAAATTGAAACGTGCATTGGGCGCCGGGAGTGACAGTCGCTTCAGCTCGTTAATCCCCGATCACCTTATACACGCCTCGTGTGTTCGGAGGTCAATTGAACGCGGTATATATTCACGGAATAAGAACAAATATTATTTCCAAGTCTAATTTTCAACGCAAAAACGTACGTTTCACTCACCTATACTAGAAGTTAAAAAAAAGATAAATTTGCGATTATTTGAATGAGGACCGTGGGAAATATCAATGAATAAGAAAATCAAGAACGGAGTCTCCGCCCGTGATAATCCAGACTTTACTACGCAGAATAAAAATTTTGAGTCCAACAGGATTAGAAAAAAATTATTGGTACTCCTTTCATAGCATAGATATTTATTTTTATTTGTTTCGACCCTTTATCAACGTGCACCTGCATGAAAACCTCGATTTCGGAGGGTCAAGGAGGATCGAATAATGCTTAGTTTTACGCATTGAGAACAGGCATTTTTATTGGATTAATAGGAATATTGTGATCACTGTAATTGGATTGATTAAAGGTACGCCAGGGAAATATGACGAAGAGAGGGTGCCTTGCATTAGCTAACCCTCGCCTAGAATATGCTGCCAGTGCATGGGATGCGTATCAAGTATTTTTATTTCCCAATTATATCGAGGGCATAGAAGATAACTTTGGAAAACCATGCTATTACGAGATCGCTAGTGAGGACAGATTGCCATACGCGCCTCTTCTCACACACGTCGAGGAATAGATGAAACATAAGCTACTACAGTGCATGTAACCTGCTTCTAAGCCATTGCTATCGTTTTAGTGATAAAAATTCTCAGTTAATTCCTAACCATTTAATACACTCCAAAGTGGAACGTGCACGCCTGGTGTGTGATCACCCCGTACCACGCACCGTAGCGACGATGGACGGATGGACGGAAAATGTGGTGCATTGCCAAAGAGTACACACGGAAGAGCCATTTCGTTGACCCAACAGTTACAACTCACACGGAGGAATGTGGCTATTTCAGGAATAAGAGAATGGTCACGGAGTTCAGTGCACACAAAAGAATGGTCATTAGAGAAGCGACTGGTATGAAGAAAACCTGTGAAATTCTTTCAGGAACACGGACTGTAGGACCCGCGTCTTACGGAAGTGGATCATTAAGTCCAGTCTCGCCACGGACGAAAGCACGAGGGCCCCTCACTCCATCCAATGGCACTCCACTCTTTCCCTTAATCCCCATCATAATAGACACACCATAAATTCCACAGATAATTCATTTCTCTTAATCCTGATACCAACCCTGGAGAGGTAGCCATAAAAGAAAAAGACTAAATTCACATTAATTTTGGAATTGACGAAATTTAAAACTTCGGTCGAGCAACCGCTTTTCCCAGTGGAATTAAAAATTTACAGATTATTCCCTCGTTCCCAAGTGTTTCCACCATGCTTAAAAGTCGGGACTGCTAAATCTATTTCACACGCCTGAGACATTCTCTTCGCCCTTGCTAACGACGGACGAAGTCATAAAATACTAGCAGTATCAAAGACTGCGGAAGAAAGAACACGGCCTATTCAACGGAGTGTTTAATCTATGAAATTATAAAATTACCCTTTCAGCCTAATAGGTATGCAGTAAAAGAAAATGGTCGGCGTTCAGAAAGCTTTGAAGACTTATTCGCAAAAAAAAGTCAAAACGACTAAGCGGAAAAAAATACAAAAAAGCGACTAGCTCCGAGTACTGCTTACATCTACACCTACACAATACCCCGCAAGGGCGTGTGGCGGGGGGTGCTTTACGTTTGATGTTCTAACATCCCCTGCCATTCACCGCAGCGGGGATTTGTGGCGGAATTTGTAGATTAACATTAGCTCGGCTACCATGCTCCGAGGGCGTTGAATTTAAAAAACAATACGCTTAATAAATTTTAGATTATATTATTTGCATTTACACCATCATCCCATCCATTTTAGCATCATCCCATTAAAAGTGAAAGAAACGTGGCCTTAAAAAACGTCGTACAGGCTATACTCACATAAAAAGCCTGCTAGGCTACCACGCACAATTTCCCTTTCTGAAGAAGCACTATCTCGTTCTGTGTGCGGAACCAGGGCCCAGTTCCCAAACCCAAAATGATCTGAAGTCCAAATAATCTCCTGCAAATCGAAGAAACGTGTGACTAGCGTGTGACCAGCGCCTAATTCGAGTGCATGCCTACCCTCGCCGGATTCGCGGGATGCAACGAATTTCCTGCCTAGAGCCATCCGTGGCCGCGAGGCTTCGCGAGAGCCTCCCACAAAACCATTAGCGAGAGAAAGGCGGGTGATGACAGTTCTCACGGTTTCACGTAAAAGGTCAAGCGCATTGGAATGCCACGAATGAAGATGCTAAACGAGCATTTTTGAATGATTATTCAAGCAAACACTCAGGGGATGAGAGATTTATGTAAATTAGTAAACTGGGCGAAATGCGTCGGGTTGGGATTGATGGGACCGAGCCGAGGAGAAGGGCGTCGGTGGAAAGGCCCCCGGGGCCTGCGCAGTGCCCGATGGGTACGCCACGGGGGGACCACGGAAAGAAGAGGACGGCGACGGCATTCGCAAAAAGCTTGTGGCACTGCTCAGGGGACAATTCTGGGACCGGAAGGGTCTAGTTTCCAAAACCGGTTCCCGCGGGAGGAAGGGCCTCTTAGCATTGTTTACGGTAATCCCAAACGTGCGCCTTCGTAGCTAAATTCGGAACGCGGCAAACATTCGTGGCCTGCAGCTACGCTGAGGAACCGCGGGTGGCGAAACATGTGAGAACACCCCATCGTGGCCAACCACGTGAGCTAGCTTTCACCCTGCTTTCCCCTCCGCCCAGCCCCAGCCCGCACGCCTCCATGTCAAGACTTACATGCTCGGCGCCGACCGGTGCTGTACGCAGGGCCTTGCGCTTGAGAATTTGCGCCCAACACTTTGCATCTAACCGGGATGAAATTACGACTAAATTTGGAGCAATGCACGTAGCAAAGGCACAGGGTACTCCAGTTTACTTCCGACGCCGGAGAAATAATTAATAAGTCCACGCTATAACGGCTGATCAGACGACACAAGAGATAAAATGTCCAAAATTTACATTTAGATTTAAATACCCGTTCTTCCCTCGCACAATCCACGATCGCGACCGAACTAAGATTAAACATGCCAATAGTTGTAATACTAAAAACCCTGTTGTCACCCTCAATCCCCTCTACGAGACTTGACATTTGCACAAAATGCAATATTAAGAGGCTGGTGCTGTGACACACCGTGGAGGCTGGCAGGATATGACGCAGACAGGGATGAATAACTTTCACTGCATAAGCGGCAACGCTGAGCCAATGTGGCACGTATGACGCCGAAAGACATTCCACCACTTCTAAAACCTGCTTTCTCATATCCTTCTCCGGCCATTTTGAGTACTAAGAGAAATTCCGGGAATTCGTCTCACGCCAGGGTAATGCCTTCCAGGATAGGCATGCTGGAGGCTAGCGAGAGCCGTCTTTCCGAGGACCCAGGATTTCCTGGCGGTGGTAGATATTTCAGTGATTTTATTCCACTCTCTTACTCCCTCCGTAACTTAGGTTACGTGTACGACAGAATATCCAAGCACAATGGTCCCACCGTCGGACAATAAATTGGATCACTTGGCGTCTTTCAAGAATGGAATGCAATACGTGGTGCACGGAGGAAGCAATAACATATATATTGGGTCATGGAAGAGATCATACGTGAGAGATTAGAATGAAACTTGTGATTGACCAATGGTATTGCTCTGTTCGGGACCCCACACTTTCTATATACTTTCTTTCTTTTCTACACCGATACTAGTTCATTGCCAAGAAAAAAACTCCATTTTTAATACTTGGGCATTGATTAAATTGCTGGATTACAAGAATGTGTTTGAATCCCTTACCGACCAAAAACTAAATTATAGGTTAAATCTCTTAAATAAATTAGAGCCGGGTCTATTTCCTGATAATATTATAAATGTATTATTAACCACGTCGTCCTACTGCAGGAGAGATCACGAACATAAAATCAGAGGGATAAACTGTAGAACAGATAGGTTTGAAATATAATTTTTCCGTGAACTATTAGGGATACGAACAATTACCAAATGCAGAGCTCATGAAACATTAATCTATCCAACCCCTCCTAGCAGCTCGACTCGCACGCGCAGAACAATATTTTATACTTTGATATTTCCGCATGTAAATCTCTCGGTAGAATGTCCTTCCATTGTATAACCTATCCGTTTCTAAGTAACATTCAAGAAACGTATAATTTGATTGCACACTTCTGGAGTGGAAAAACCCCCCGTCACTTGTCCGAGTGTGGTGTATATCAAGTAAATGATCTCCTGGTCAATTCCTCAGACTGTATATTTGCATCATTATTAATATCGGTCGCAACAAATCTGTCAAATACAGTGCTACCTAATGTTAATAGTGGCAGTACCCACGTGTCAAACATCAATCTAAGCTACAAACTAACCGCTGTATTTCTTTTACTATGTGTACTCCATTTTGTGCTTGTTCTCAATTATTGGAATGATGGATAATTCACACCATATAATTCACAGGTTCTTCAGAAATCATCTCCAGAAATTATGTTATCTTGCCTTTTAAACGCTAGTATTGCAATTCAATGGTAAACTCAAAACTGTTTTCATGTAGATGTGTTATGGGGCGTTCGGCGGCGTTCCCGCACTCCGCCCCCCTTAAGGAGACAATATAACTGCAGAGGACCTCTTGGCATCATTCCATGAAATTTGATAGGGATAAATCAATTTCATGACTTAACTCCATAATAATACACTGTTTATCGCAAAGATAATGCATCAGATGATTACTGAAATAACCTGCTTTGCTATTCCCCACTCTATGCTTATTTTCAAATTTCTCTCCTCGCTCCAAGCAGACATTCCAGGGTTAGTTTTACTCTCGAAACTTCTTTGACTTCAGAAGTTTTACAGACACCCAGCAGGACAAGCACGGACGGAAATACTGCTCTCACTCCCTTTACGTTCCACGTCCCGCACGCCAGTCACGCGAAGGAGAATCTTGCCCCGGCACTCTTCAAGATTAATTAAAATTCGGAAATATTATGGATGTTAAAAACCTGTTTTTATTACACCAATAATTTAAGTCAGACCAATAATCGCGACCACACACATTTTAAAGCCACGCCGATTCAGCGGGGAACCCGGAGGAAATTAAAGGCCTCCAAACTGAACGTGAATAAAGTTAATGCAGACTCATTTTATATGCAAGTCTCGAGCAAAGCGCGTGCCCAATCGCCCTGTAATACCCAGTCATCATGCAACCCCGCCGAGATATCTACAATCTAGATTGTTTTGTGCTATCTTTAAATGCTCACAGTACCAATTATTAGCTATGGGTGACGACACCTAAATCATTCAGGTACTTACTACAATATCTTTGCACTCTAGAGAATAGTCTACTTGGTTAACTGGTTGGAAGGACGAACCACTACATTTGACACTAACATTTTAGTAACATAATTGCTGTGCAAGCGTAGTTTGGAATCACTTCCTACCACTTACTCAAGTCACAATTACCACATGATGAGGTATTTTTCTTAGTGGACCGGGGATCAATTCACTATTTGATCGAACGAAAAATCAAGTGGCGTACATTGAGGACAGAAACATTTTCCAATTGGCTGGAAGTTTTATTTAAAATTAAATAAACTTTCGTTTTATAGTTATTTCATTTTCAATTTTACTAATTTTGTGTAACTTAAAATTTTATGGTGGACTCGAGCACTTAAAAGTTACCCCCTCAAAAATGAAAAACAACAAAATATATTCAAATGTCCGAGTAGCAGGGGCAGAGTTGATTGGGATTGTTTTTATTATTATCTTAAGTACTTCAATGCTAATCGTTGCTACTACTAGGAAGCTTTTCTCGTTGTATGCACAGTTTCGAGTGAGTTCGATGTCCAAAGCTACGGTCCTTACTAACAATACTGCAACTATTTCCATGCTCTGAGCAATAAAAGTCAATACGAGATTGCAATTAAATTTTAAAACATGGTATTCTATACATGGCACAGGATTCATGAATATCACTGAATGCATACTCTTCTATGCATTAAGGTAAATTGAAATGTCGATGTAAAACAAAAAAAACAAATATTCATTATAATATAATTTTTAAAATCATCTTCGAATCCATAATTACTGCACCACATGCGAAAATTCGACAGAATATTATCTCCTAGTTCGTTCTGTCTGCTTCCGTTTGCTTGGGGTATAAGAATAAAATCAGAACTAAATATCATTGCCTTTTGAAACGCATGATGATTAACTACAGATAAAATTGAGCCCGCGTACTGGAAGACCATATCGCTACGATTCAGCTTGTCCAGGTTGGCATTACGCTTAAGCTTGTCCTAGAGTTTGATTGCATATCAATAATGATAATCGTAGACGATTTTTACGCTCTGCTAACTGAAAATTATGGATCCACGACGAAGACTGAAATTCTAGCATTTATGATACAGGAGTGATTATGCATCCTGTAATCGGACCTTCCGCAAACGGGAGTATTTTTTTATGGTAAACGATTCTTTCCCAAGATTTTACTGAGGGATTTGTTGAGGTTAAGGGGCTGATTATGTAATTGAAAATTTGATTAATCTTACCCAAAGAGAATTTTTCTCCAAGTTTTGCGCTAATCCAAAAAAACCCACACAATTTATCAGGTGTTCTTGATGGCCACCTATAACTGGCTACTGATTTCAGTTTATAACATTTATAGTACATACGTTATTCTTCTTGTGTGCGATAGCTTATTTTAGTGAACGATAAGTGTACTCCTGCCTCACTACCAGTGTTTATTTATTTCCGTAATAGTTGCACGATTTTAGCCCATAACCTGCCTGTCCCGTACATTTGACATCCCTTCGTGATATTTCATGGTGAGACTAGAGTGCTTCCTTCAGCCTGCTTTTCCCAGAAGCTGATCCCTGGTGCATTGTTTAAGAGGTCCATGGGCCTCATGGAATTTGGTTTGCGTCAGTGCCAGTTGGGTCGGTCCCTGACGCATCATTAGCCCTCGACCAAACACTAGGATTTGTGTCCCTCAGCGCCTTTCCCCTTCGTATGAGGTTTGAAGTAGGGTTTCCAAAATAAACTCCGAAAGTTACCATGTGCGCCTGAATCCTGAGACTGTCTCTGGAGAGATTAGTTCTTCTGTAAACAACCAAAGAGGGGGTGCATGTCGTGATTGTTTGTCTCTCGCGTGAGCTGACCCCTGGCGTCCATTTCCCCGTGTAAACAACCACGAAGAAATGGACGCTTGGCGTTAGTATTTAAATATGTACCATATTTGTTGTCAAACCTACACACGAACTCATGGGATTTTTTGCCCTCTTTCGGTTTCAACGGAAACTAGGAAATAGTGTCACAAAAATTTGAAATAAACAAATAAATAAGTTAAATTTTTTTACTCCCGTCATTTTGGTCTTTTGAAGAACGATGCCTACGGCCATTGTATGCTTTAACAAAATGCACAGGCTTCATCAATTGCTGGTTGAATTCTTGTTCACATCGTGGAATGGAAGTGGGAGTTTACTGAAAATAATTCGGCACTTAAAGTCTTTGAGACAGTAATTCTATTCTTCCTCATGCGGGTCAGGAATCTATTGTTCAAAAAAAAGATTAATTGTAGCCTTAAGAAATAGAATATCTACGTTTAGAATATTTACATCATCCTATTGAATAAAATATTAATATTCAATCGTTAGCTCAGTTTTACATTCCTCACAACTATTCCAAAATTTGAAATTTGTCATCAATCATTTAAATATCGTTTTTATACTATTCCCATGTATCTATCCTACTGCTTGACAGTCGAGGATTGGATTTTTATGTGGTTTCGGAGATTATTCGTATTACCAGAGTATAGGTGTAATTGTTTTCCTCGTTATCAAATAGCTGTCTTTAGAGGATGGCATGGAAAACGCTTCAAATTCGACCTCTTTCTGAACCCATGATAGAGATTATCTCCCCCTGCCCCAATCTCGACGCACACTTGTCCAAACCTAAATAAAAGCCTATTCATCGACTTATGCAGTCGTTGAGCGATTTTCGGGGACCGTATAAAAAATCAGTCCTGGAGGTGGTTTACTCTTTCTGCTCAGACAGTTGTTGCCTAAAGCGTTCATGGGTGAGCTCAAAGGAAGCTGATTTGATTCCTCATTGGAATTTGACCGTAATATTACATCCTCCCAATGTATACTTAGTAATTGAACGTAATATGCCCTTCACCCCCAAAAACAGACCACATTTACTAAGATAACAGATATAAGTTAAAGTCGAAATATTAGAGTTGACCACAAAAGGGAATGAAAATACTGTTAAATACCGCACATGTAAGAAGTCTTACATTGAGGAAGAGGTAAAATTTCTCTAATTACTGTTAATTTATAAATCACCATTTTCCATGCACTCAAGTTTTTACCAACCATAGATTTAAAGATTTAACGTCATGTACGACAAATTTGAAAGCATCACCTAAAGAATTTAGAGTGTACCGCTTGAATGATCGATTCCTTGATAAAGAGAAGAGGGTACAGAAATCACAAAGGAGATTTGTGAAAAATAAATAATGAAACTGTATTCAATTTGAAAATCACAACAACCCGCACAAAAACTACCACTCTAATGCCTTTAAACCAAATTCGATAAATTCCTCATCCACCGACTGTTCGGTTTCATTACTCCACCGAGAAACGTGTGATATGGAGGTTTCACCCCAAGGAATTGGGTTTCACCCCAAGGAAGGATCTATGCTGGTGGAATTTCTAATGCCCTTATCGGACTTCTAGGATCCGATGAACCCAAGAGCATAACGTGCCAACTAGCATCGCAATCTTATTCTAAAACGCAACGAAACCAATTGTTTTCTTTAGCATAGCGCTGATTTATTAGCAAAGGCAACCACGCATCCTTTTCTGTACACTAATTTATTAATCGAAATGCCCTAGCCCGAGTACTGAATGACTGAAATATTTTCCACCGGCACTTGACAGGCAATGAACATCCCCACGCACGTGTATAATCACCACGAGGAAAACGATGATTATCACAAATAAGAAGAGACTGCTATTACATGAGCTCCGAGAAACTCTAATGTCAAGGAATATAAAAAGGATCTAGGAGGCTACCAGGCAAAAGAGCGGAAGAGCTTAAAAAAGAGGGCCGAAGGAAGGCATATAATTATCATTGTCTCGGTCCGACGAACCTCCCCCACTGGAGAAAAAACAGACCCCTCACAACCCTTGGGCCGACCCCTCTAAGCCCTTATACCGACCGCGAGGGAATATTTATGATGGAATAAGAGTGAGTGGCAAGGGAACATCAGGTATATGGAGGGAAACTTTTTTGTCGAAAATATAGCAGACTAAGGAATCCATAAAATTTCCTTCAAGATATCAGTGTAATTGTACGTACGAAGTAATGGAGCAATTTAATTTGAAAGCATACATTTCATCATACATTACAATTTCAATGCGCACACGTGAAACGAAGGCCAGACTAGAACTACAAATTAATTATTATTTTAAATTTAATTTTCACACTCGACATGTCTTTTTAACTACCAACATATCTGAGAAAATGTAATACATGGTCAAGATTTTACAAGTTGCAAAAAAAGTAGGAGAGAAAGAGTTTTAGGAGGAGAAAAATACGGGAGTGAGGAAAACGTGAGAAGCAGAAACGAACGGGTAAAATGGTAAAGAGTCGGTAAGCCTGAACTTAAAAATGAATACGTTTTAAGGATGAGATAACTACGGGTTTTAGGAAAAGGTGAAATACGGAAATTCCCGGGTAAACGAATGACGAAACGACCATAGCCTGAAAACGGTGACACTCTGGGGCGCGACCAATAGGCGCCAAGAACGCCGTTGTTAATCGCTGGAATGGCCCAAAGCCGCTGGTACTAATGGGCCCAAGTTTCCTAATGGAAAATATTCGACCTTTATTGTCCTCCGCTCACCCCTTTTCCCGTCTTCCAATGCACTCCAAAAGTTTCCTTTAACTTAAACACACTGAATTAGTTTGTTCGCATTCGATGACCTCCACGAAACAAGGAAAAAGTACTAATAAGACCAACTGTAACCTTATTTACCCATGTAATATTACAATGAATTACAGAACGCAAATGAGAACTGCGTATGGAACATTTTGAGTGAGGATATAATTTAGCTGACGATGCTAACCTAAATTCCACTCAGCTGTTATGACTTAAATTTACCACAAATTATTATTAATACCGAACTACCATATTTTAATACCAAGTTAACACCATAATTTATTATTAATTTAAAAATAATGAATTATATCGTGGTAATGTTTGACCCATTGCCATTATAACAGTGTGCATAAAAAATACTCAACTCCAAAACGTTTTAAAAAAAACAACAGACAAAATATCGTTTCCAGCGTCCATGTCCCCGTTTTTAAGGCAGATCAACTTCGAACAAACCATCGAAATTAATTTCAATGCTTTATTTATTCATATGAGAGGAAAGGTCAACGCCTCCTTTCACACGGGGAGAAAGATTGTAATGAGATGCGAGATCAATCAGTTTAAATCCGTCAGGTTTCAATGTACGAAGAGAAATTCCTTTCTCCTTTGTCAAAGGATATATCTATAGTATGGTGGCATTAGCAGCCGATCAATGATCGTTCGCTAGCGAAACGGAAGGTCGTCTGGGAAGAATTCAGCCGCTGCCAAAGCAGCCCTCCAGAGGTTATGGCACAACGTGGACACGCATGAAGCTACGTTGCTCGAATTGTTTTCTTCCTCGTGGAAAGTAATACCTCGATATTCCTAATAAAAATACTGCCCCCCGAAGATTGAAACTCCGTGGACAAAGCGCGTTATGTTTGTCGCCCAAATAAGTTTCAATCAGCATCTGTGGAAGGCGAAAAGAAAATCTTAAACGTATGTTTTCATGCAGTCTGGTTCGGATTTCGAGTTGTTATCAATGCAAACACCACTTGCGGTCCTAAACTGCTTTCATATGAAGTGATGGACGGAAGAAGGCTTGGATTATCTAGTGTTAAGAGTAAGCTACGTTTCCGGCTATCGTGAGGAGTTGCGTCACATTTGATAATTCATCAACACTGCGCGTCAATGTTTTTATGGCAGCTGAATCCATTGCCAGCAGCATAGAACATTACATAATGGAGCACATGCTCATACGGCCAGCGGATTTCTAAAAAAAAACGATTAAGTTGCAACTGATTTAATTCAATGCACAGACGACTTTCTTCCCCCATATATATTTTATTTCCATTTTTCAACCAGTCTAAAACGGAAAAAATACCATAGCCCGGAAATGTTACGGAATTCCATGTTACTTAACCTATGACGGGCATAATGCATGTACCAATTACAACGATATGCATCCCTTTATTCCACAAGTGATGGCAAATTAAGCATAGGGAGTTCACCCCCAAGGAGGCCATTTGATATACTTGCGAATACAGAGCAGGGTTCGACTGGGTGGGCCCATTCACAAAAATTTGGTATGTCGTTTTTACGGGCCGGGTCTGCAAAAACCCGTCGTCGGTTCAGTAAGAAGGGGGAGGAGAGGGACGTTGCACCCCTGGTGGCGCCACCTGAAGGGCTTGGCTACCCAAAAAAGTTCAAATAAAGTAGAACAAGAAAGGTTTAAAAGTTGAAAATGGTAGCATGGCCATAAAATTACCAACATAGCTGTGTGCTACACACAAAAATTAACACCAGGACACAAAACGAATCGCAAAGAGAGGGCTACGTCAGTTACGTACGCGATATTCGCCTGAGTGGAACCGACAGCACGTGAAAAAGAAGACGCCGCCATCGAAGCCTTCCGATTCTGCGGCGTCTACCACGAGACTTTTTAAGTTATCGCTTTTCCACTATAATCACTCATCTTTCCCACGAGCTTAAGGGCCACGACGTGCAAAAATAGGCAAAAATGGACGCCGCCTTTCCGTTCGAAACGCACATACACACTGACAACTTCCGTAACAGACACCCTGGTTCCTTTTACGACGCGCAATTGATATCGACCCCTTGGAAAACAACCCATGGGATGATTCCCCACAAACCCCAATAAATGTCCCGTAAATGTCGCCTTCGATACGCGAAAGCCAGGGCACGACGGGCTAAAATGAATTTACAACAGGTTTCCCATTTTCAGAAGCAAAGCAGTTGCGTATTAAGGTATCACCCGATGAAGAAAAATTCAACCTCTACCCAAACTTCATTACACATCGTCAATAAATTCAAACCAGCAGCCTTCTTCCGCCTAATCCACCCAAAGAAATTGTGAGCCTAAAACTGCGGAAAAAACATCCCAATACCAATTATCTTCCTAACTGGCTCTTACGCGTGCCCAACGTGAATATCATCCCTTTCAACAACCGAGCTTCAATGCCTTCACCGACGACTAAAGGAAAAACATGCGGGCATTCCATGCCAACCGGACCAGTTTTTCTGGAGAACCCTTTCGATTTTGCCTTTTTTCAATATTTGCCTTTTTTTTTCAATATAACTACCTTCTGATTCCATGAAGTGTCATGGAAACTAGCTCCGTAATGTTCTGGTGCGTTCGGTGGCTTATTTACGACAGGTCAATATTTGCGTACTTATACCTGCCGAATTTCATTCAAATACCATTATTTTCCTTAGTTAACGACTATTTTATACAAGCACGCTGTGAAAATGAAAGAATTTAATTCTCTTTGAGCTGAAATTTTCGAAATAAATCGGTCTGAACATTAAAAACTGTTTCGCGCTTGTCAAAGAGATTTTAATAAGTTTTAAACTAAATAAGTGAGGGGCACTTGTATTTTTTTTTAAGTTTCACTGAAAGCATTTCCTAACGTAGTTTAAGAAATTATGGGCCGCGAAGTAGCTTCGATGAGGGTCACAATATCTACAATAAGAGGCGATGTCCTATCTCGCGCGTTGCCGTATCCACGACCTCAGCAGCTTCTCAACACCAACTTGATATATACACGAAATAGTTGGATATAAAACAAAGAATTAATAGCAAAACTCATCTTTCTTCGACTATGCTACTTACAACTTATATGCAACATGTCTGAGCTACTTTAAAATTATAACTAAATATGCAAATGTCCATAATGAAATCAACTGGCAGGGTTATTCAGGTGAAACACGCCCGCTTGCTAATCCAAAGGTCCCGAGTTCGAGTCACACCTCCACCATGGATGATGTTTCTGACACCTCTGGGAAACTTGATGGCACGCTAAGAGTAGCTTATTGGGATCCCAGGAGCACACGGATCGCCAGAGGCGTCCAGAGAGAGGGGAAATAATTCCCAATGTAGGTAATTACTATAAGGCATACTGTAATTCTTAAGTTTATTTTATTATTTTAAGTGTAAAAAAATAATAATCATTCTTCAACTCATGTTGGTCTAAAAGTAAGACACATCTATTTCGTCTGCCCAACCAAGAGGAAACTTTGTGGCACTAAGTGGGCCGCACGAGTAAAGTTTGCCGTACGAAACGAAATTAGTAACCAGCACCGGCCTCGTACTGAAAGGCGTAAGTGAATCAATCATGACATTAAAACTTCTCTTTGCACACATAATAGGGTGTTTGCTAGCTGTTAAATAGCACAACCAATGGAAGTGAAGAAACCGTTGAAGGTCATTAGGATATTGAGATATTCGATAAAGCTGATTAAAGCTTATGATAATAAGTTAGACTTACTATTACTCAGTGAAGCTGTGTGTGTGTGTTGGGGGGGGGGGTCATTTACCTGGTCGGTCAGAGACCAGCTTTCAACCTCATTTTCCACTCACTCACTCAACCCCAACCCGTTACTTGCAACGCCATCATGGAAATGCTCACATGCTTATTAATATTTCCAAAGATTATTTTGTTTTACACTCCAATTACCACAAATTGGCAAATTGCGCAGCATGAAACATGATTAAACAACACAAAACCGAATGAGGCACGCTTATTACCACAGCTTAGAGATTTCATTTGAAAATATTGCTATTTTCCTTTGAAAAAAATGCACAAACTATTGCGGGCAGACGAGTAACCTCACCATAAGAAAGCACCAAATAAATTTATTTTACGTTTACATCAATACTTAAAATCGCTAATATCAGTAACGTGTATAAAATGTACACAGCCAACAGCTTTGTCGAAACCATTATTAAATTAGTTCGCGCATTTTGTTTAGGATCGAATAGGATACATTTGAGGCAGCAAGTTCCTTATTTAATTTAATGACTTGTTCCCAGAACAAATTGCCGATTACTGCCCACTTTCACTTAGTTATTGTTAATTTTGACTAACTGCAAATCAGCATCACTAATAAGACAGAACGAAAGAAATAGCGACTTCCTCAAAACTTCTATACACATCAAACTGCACTCAGGTGAGCCTTCTGGAAGGGCAGCAATAGGCGGGGGAGTAAGCCATGAATGTCCGTTATCGTCCGCGCTCTTAACATTATGCCCCAAGGATGAGGTGGGGAGCTGATGAGATCGGTTAGATTGGCAGTTCTTAAATGGCCAGGCAGCCAAGGGACTGGATTTATTGTTAAACTCAAAACAGGCACAGTGTGCTAAACATGGAATGAAGATAAATTATAAGAAAACGAATGCGAATAAAATCCGAATTAGTAGGGTGGCCAAATTCAACATTTATGTACCGACTTCATAAATTAGAGCAGAAAGAACAGTTCACGGGTCTAGAAATTAGTAATTTTAGATAAAACACTCGTAGTTGTATAAAGAGGGCGAGAACATGGCTTTAAGAGTCTCTTCCATTATCTTACCCAGGGAAATTTTCCGTCAAGTGGACTTGGATTGAGGACCGTCGCAATGGCAGCCGATAATGTGACCGCAGCACAAAATTGCATACAGGGTTTAGGGAATACGAAGAGTTTGATGCCATTAAAAGAAGCATTCACATATGACTTAGACACTGGAAAACGTCATTGCGGAGCATAGCGATGATCGGTACTGAGATTTAGGAGCGAGATCATTGACATTTTTCTACCAATTATCCCTATCCAAAATGCGATTTCCTCTGTAGCGCATTGCGATCACGGATCTTTCAACACAAGCTTCCCCGTGCAAGCAAGCTCGGAGTAGCGCCAAGAATCGCAATACACTGGGTTTCTGACGGGAAATTTGAAGGAGTGCGATGCCCCTTTTGCTATCAATCGCCTCGCTTACGATTGAACGAGCACCTTATCCTGACCTGCGACCGCCACTTTGAGAAAACACGATGGGCATGGTGGATTAGAGTCCTTTGAGATTTGGATAGAGAGAAAAATGAAAAAGAGTGGACGGAGGAGATGTTATGAGGCTGTGGGATGCGCTGAAGGATGAGATGGACTGAGAGTTATGTACAGTGCGGAATTTTTTTAAACCGCTATTTTCTCCGTGCTAGCTACGAGCAAACAATTTAAGTTTCACGAGTATCTGAACATTTTAACCGTGTGAATTTTCAACCTAA
>LYUA01002344.1:143092-166802 GCA_002093875.1 Calopteryx splendens | reverse complement strand
CCAAAGGACGGGTGGCGGGGGGGGGTCTGGGAGAGACGGGACCGGCCCGTGCACTCGCGGAGGAGGGGGACGCTCTTTTCCGTCCGAAGCTTTGGTGTCCGCACGTGAAAGCGAGGCCGACCGGGGCACACCAGAAACATGGTCGAGCAGACGAGGTGGGATTTCTCACAAGCGGTGCGCATTGCGCACCAGGGCACACCTCCCCTTCCCCACGTGAATTAATCCCTTTACTAGAGCAGACCTGCTCATTTATTTGTATTAAAAATAAATTACTTATTCACATTAAGGCTTGTAAATTTACGGATGTTTAGGGAAAACGGGCCCCCCTCATTGCACCGAGGAAAAATCAACATAGAAATCAACCCGAGAGTTAATATTAATAAGAAGAGCTCACCCCGAAAAAATCAACAACATATGTGACATTCACACATCAAGGATGGGGGTCGTTCTTCCCCATGTGCCAACATTCCGTTTCCAACTTCGTTCAACGATAATAACCACAAAATACCACCATTTGGCCAGTAGATGGGCTCTCCCAATGGCACCACCCTGGATTTGAAGCCAGGACTCTCCGGTGGGTTGCCATAGGCTCCACCCACTAACCTTCCACGCCGCCATTGAGTAATATTTGAACCGGAAGTGAAAATAGCAACTAAATATGGAATCACAGAGCTTTAGGTGTTTTTCGGTCTTCAGATCTAATAACGACACCCTTTCAGTTCAGCTCCATCGTCGTTCCACCAGAGGCCCATTTCTCTCAACTAAATGCCAATTTAAAAACTGTAGGAGTAATCTAAATGGACGCTATAGAGATGAGAGTATCTATTAGTCTATCTACCTAGTATTCCATAGAGAAGCGGTCTCCGGAAGATATTCGGAAATCTCGATGTCCGAGAGAAAAAATAAAAGAAGATAACTCGTGGATGCTAAGACACTAGTAATGATTACAGAAAGAAAAACATTCCGCTCGGAAGAAACCTTCGCCACCCACAAATACACAATGTGCCACGGACATTTTTTCGGTGCATCAGCAGAACCCCAAGGCGACCATCGTGCGACTATTCCGATTTCTTTGAGCTCCAAAGAGTGGACGCGCATTAAAACATGTTTCGCTTCCATATTAACATATTACTCAAACATAACAAAACATATTACTCAAAGGGCCTATGAGTTTAAGGGTCACCTAACCAGGATACATTTCACGTTGGTTGAGATCGGAGCCATTGGAAGCTCATTTATTCCACAAGAAAATCAGTCGCATATCTTATTTTAAAATATATATTCAGTATGCAGTTACATTTTTTTAAAGTTTAGTTCAAAAGCATAAACAATGATCACTAGAATACTTTCCAAAATTTTTAAACGAACTATTATCGAATACGAATCCCTTAATTTGCTCCATAAGACAATACTAGATAGTTCAATTCGTCTAGATAAATTCAATTGTGCACCCATAATTTTTAATGAATCGCGATTTAAGAGCGTAATTTTTCCATCATTTTATGCATTTCTTGGCAAAATTAATTTTTGGTCTGGGAAATTGGGCGTATTTTACAATAAGAATCAGACAAGAACACTAACTGTTGATGCTCCTTCGAAGAATGAATCATGTACAATCGTTGATCCAAAACAGACATAAATGTAAAACGACAACAAAGATGGCCGCATGAGCTGACCTACCATCCTACATTGGCCAGGTTCATAGGCGAGGCCTGCGACCCAAAGCGATAGGTGTAAACAGAGCCTAAAAACACTGATCGTTTATTAATTATATAGAATACTGTCTCGCGGATTACGACGGTCTCTCGCGGAACTAGCGGACAAGTCTCTCATTCCAAAAACACTTATGTCGGGCGAACTGACGATTAACCGAGCAATAGTTGGCCATATTATCTCGACCTTTAGAGTGGAATATAGAGGCCTACAGCTTTATTGATGGATCTGGATTGGACCTCTGAAGAATTAAATTTACCTAATTTCATTGTTTATTGAATCTATACGGTGGTACACCTTCAGGCAGACATCCTAAGTTGTGGGCCACGAGGAGATACATATACGAAAACCGAATAAAGAGGGATGTGAGAAAGATCAGCGAGTTAGGGTTAGATTAGGTATTCGTTAGATTGTCATGGAATCATTTAAGCGTTTTTAGAATAAAAGAAAGTTGGCAATGACGGAGATAGAATGGTGGGCGGCAGACAAACATTATTCGAATGGAATTGCTAATGCATGAATGGTTGGTGCTCTCGCATACACCACGACATGAACGTATTGACATGCAGAGTCATTTGACGATAGCTAATTATATCTATTTCTCTGCGCACTTACCACAGGCCTCTGACCTCCTTCCGAGGTCATATAAGCTTCTCAGGCTAATTACTCCTCATAGCGACCCAGGCCATAACTCATTTTCAGATCGACCTTTACAGGAGCAAAAACGTTAGCAAAGAACGTTAGATAAAGCATGACAAATTTCCAGATAAGCATGGTCACTACAATGTAATTGAAGGACAAGAAGAGTGACTACGTGATGTTCCTTGAATGACCATATATATATATGTAATCCGCATGCCAACAGCGATCCGTGATACAACTAATGCACGTATAAATTCACTGAAATGTTAAGATTCAGGCCCTGCCATACTTGTTGTCTTAGTAAACATAACAGCAGTTCATTTATTATTGTTCCGTAATTAATTCGTTCGGAGGTATGCTATTTCCACAAGAAATTACCTAGAATGCCACCGCGATTAGGTGGGCCTTTTGAATCCTACCAATTGCAAGTAGACCTTTATTGATAAGAGAAATATTCCACTTCCGAGTTCATATTCATAAAATAAAATCTCGCCGTAAGCTAAGTTATAAAAAAACCATGCCTTTCGACCTTTCACCAATAGCTCTTGCCTAAGGTTTCCCATTGAGCTATTTTCCCACATCTTTAAAAACAACAAAATGTACTTCCCGCTGTCGCACGTTGCCGTGAAAAAACTACCGCGGTTGAGTAAACGCTGGAGGAAGTATAATAATATAGCCAATAACGATTAGGAAAGAAAACTGCTTTTAATACTTTTTCTCATGTTTGAGTAAGTACCACTTAAAACTAATACCTGCTAGGAACAGGTCTCACATTTCCTGCCAATGTCAACGTTACGTACTTTCCCGATGTAATCCATAGATTCAGTTTCCCTACGACAAATAAAATACCGAGAGGAAGGAGCCAAAAAATATAGAAAGGGTAAAAAGGCCATTGCCTCCTACTAGAGCGTCGGGAAAGCATTGACTCACGTTCCACTGACAACTGATTTATATGAAGCCTATTCACTTTAAGTTCCCAATTGCACGGAAATCGCCGAAGTGCAACGAAGCAGTTGCTTATGCATGCGACGGCTGTGCGTGAAAAGACGAGAAATGTTTCCATGAATTTATGAAAAACACAAAATATGGAGAGAGAGAAAAAAATGCTAGCTGATGTAAATTTATCACGAAAGAGGCGAAGTCAGTTTTAAGAAAACGATAGATCGTGGAAAAGATGATGAAGTTGATTAGGTACAAATAGCTTCGGTCCGGTTTCAATACTTCCGCTTCAACCCAGAGGGGCAGCGCAGGGACCTAAACGCACTGCTATAGCAGAGATGTCAACTTCAGTACGTCCATTACCTGAATTCCTAATCCTATCAACGACTGCCCACATACATTGCGTACCATCCAAAATAGGGGAAATCGGCCAAGTTCATCGGACAAGGGAGTAGGGATGATTAAGGGTGATATCACATGAAAATCAACCAAATTTGGCGACCATTGCAAGCCATGCATGGTAGTATGACAAATAGTCACAGAAGATATGATGAATTCAAATTTGCAAAACAGTTAGTGGTAAAAGGGGAGGTTCGGCGGAATTGGAAATTAGCAACTTGAGTTACAAGGAATTATAGGGTCAGAAAATGTCAAGAAAATACGTGACACATTATGGTATGAGCAACCCTTTGCTTTAAAGAATCACCCAATGCTTTTCAATGGAGAGATGCTACAGCGGAATTTGAGTTGCCGGCCGGGTTATTCCGGTGGGTAACACGTCTGCCTGATAATCCAAGGTCGCGGGTTGGACCCCGGCCTCGAGCAGTAAACTGGTGATTCCACCCATGAGAAACCCAAGTGGCATCCCACGAAAGGTTCATCATGCGGCCAGTCTTAGTGTGATGACTTTTTAACAAAATTGCAGACCCTAGTTACTTGATTGTTAACAAAACTGAAATTAAGTCCAATCTTACACCTTAGTGAAAATAAATGACTCAATTAAGGAGGAAATTCCGCATCGAGGTAGAGTGAATTTACTACCGTACTACATATTTTACTGCCAAAGCATAATTTACATAAAAATCACGAGGTTGAAACGAATGAATGATCCGCTAAAATGTCCAGTCCGGGCCAGGAAGAAAACAAAATCACCCAGCGACTCGGTTAAGACCGCTCACAAATAACTAGAGGCTGGATACTATTCGTGCGCTTCATGCCTAAACTATAATAGGGAAAATAAGGCAAACGGCATGGAGACGTTTCATACTCAATTTTCGTGTAACTTTGGCAGCATTTTGATGCAATAAAAGAAACGACGAAAAAACTGCAAGAAAAGACCAAGATGATGCAAGTCGTGATTGCCATCGACGCAAGATGATGAAGGAATGAAGACTGAATGTGTCGTAGCGATCTTCAAAATACCAATGCCTACCCATCACGATGAAAGCATGACACCAGGAAACATATTTTACGCACTACTGTTTCTAAGAAATCCCAACACCTGCGTGGAATTTCCGCCCTAATTTACCAGCGTCAGAAGTCACACCATACGTGAAACTTCGAGCACTTGTGCTAATTTCAGGGTTCATTTCCGGAATGAATCACCTCTTCTTCCGAAGAAGTGACAAAGGCTTTCCGAATAATCTCTCGGCCATCAAGTTGCGGGGTATTCTTTTCGTTTCAAGATACTTCATCAAATTGTTGATCAACCCAAATTGGAACACCACAAAATACAACGCAATCAGAAGAGAGCAATTGATTGAAACTAACCACAAGGCACGGTACACGGATGCGGTTACCACTGTGACATCAGGGTGGCATAGGGATAAAACCGCTCAAAAGTAAGCCCCAGAACTCCTCAAATGGTGAATAAATCGAAGAAACATACCAGTAGCCGACCAAGAAGGACTTTAAAAATCGAAATAAATGTCATAAGGTTAATTTTGCGACCATATAATAGACGGCCATTACAATTCTTAAGATGGACCAGATGCCAATAAATTTAAGTTAAGAAGATGCTTTAAAACTCTTGACGGTCTTAGCATTGATTCATGACATGAACCTTTTGGCATGTAAGGATATTCCCGGAAATTACAATAAACCATCGCAGTAACAATCTTCAATTGATTGACAATTAGATTGCTCGAGGTTAGACACCTCCAATTCCCGCATCACTCACGTGCCACGACATTTGGATGTGAAACAAAACTCACGAATACAGAAGAGCATTAAAGCATGCAACGCATTTTATCAATATAATGAACAGGGGCAATAATGACAAACAGTACCGATTACTACCACGTGCTACCATACACAACTGAATTTTCGCCAAATTGGGCTATTTTAAGTTCTACTGCGCTAAATGAAACTACGCTTTTACAGGGGATGCAATTTTCCATCCCCATTCAGTGTTCAGTTTCTTCTGGCATTTTAAATTTCCCCTCGCGCATAACTGTTGAGGCCACAATAAGAATGTGCCTCGTTTGATTTTATAGAAATAATTTGAGCAATGAAAGCAATTAATTCTACCTCGTGCGTGACACCAATATTTAGCATTCAAGACACACCACGATGGCTCGATGTGTAAGGCATTAACCGGCCAACGTGAAGGTCGCGGGTTCAAAACCAGCCTAGCATGGATACCATGTCGTCACACAGGTACTTTCCTTGCTTGAGTTTATCGTGAGATATGACCTCATCCACAAAAGGAGCACCTTGGAAATCGAACTGTTATACTACTGGTTAGCGGCAGAAAACCTAATATCAGTTGGCAATCAGGGTCAAAGAGAGGAAACCCTTACGTGCACATGAGAGCTAAATTTTCATTTATCGATGTTTACTCAGTAAAAACCAAGGCAACACACCTGCTTATCATTTCACTGTTTGCAAAAGTATGAAGGGTGGATATTTTATGCAAATAAAATAACTATGATTACAGTTTCCATCTAATACGAGGTATGTCATTTGCTTTTAATTTCTAATGCTCATCAATCTAATGAAGTAGCGATACTCCCGTCTAGTGTTTCCCCATGAACCCCTACTGATAGCCCCTGTGGAAAGCGGATGCACCCTCGACCAGAGGTTCATGGTCTTCTGATTATACGGTGTGCGGGACTTCCGCTCTTGAAAATAGTCGAGTAGTGTCGGGACACAAAATAAGTACACACACGGCGACGTACTAACCTGGTAGATGCATTTCAGAGGGTTAACCGAAGAAAAATGCTCGAAAACCCTACGCGAGAAATGAACGTAAAGTGGCACTTGGTATATATTGATTGGTGTTCACTATGGGTGAACTCGGAAGCATTTAAAAATATATATGTAATAAAAATATAATAAAAATTTAACTATTTACGTTTGATAACACTACAGCGAGCTAGTGGTCCTTAAAGAGGAAGCACCCCTTGAACAGCAACGCGCTATGCTTCCTCTATGCTGTAGCATAGGGATTCACTATCTGCGGTCCCTTGAACCCACCATTCCATCATGCCCACAAGCTACGTTTTTAAAACGCAAATATTACTTTATTTGAATTCACGACAAAGGAATTGGCATAGGACCACTTAATCCCGACCACAATCCCAGGCGGCATCGACCCCCTGGCCGACGTCCCGAAAAGCCTTCGTTATGCACTCGATGCGTTGCCAAGGGTTTCAAAAATGCAAGCAGCTTTTTCAAATTATCTACCCATATTCTTTCACTACAGTTTAAGATAAGCAGCTAAGCAAGGCAAAATGTCCTGCTTCCACCAGTAATTTTATTCCCGAATCGGCAAAATGTATGCAAACCCATGTTCACTTGGAAGAAAATCCCACGTCTAGAATAAATGTTTGAAACATTAAATGCAATTATTGACTAAAAACAAATCCTTTCATAACACTTACATGCAATATACATAACGCGATATACGTACGTGCAACTATACATGTGTTGTACTCGTACATAACTTAATCAATTATGACGCCTAAGGATTGTTCACAAATATGGCACCGTAAGGATTTTGGTAAGCAAAACAGGATGCAAACTCTCCTATGAGCACATAAGGGTATTGTTCTATTACACATAATTTAAAACTTTGTCTATTAAGACGCATAACATTATTCCCTTCAAATTCGTGTAAACGCTACAAACAAAATATCTGTATAAATTCCACTTTTACCCCACCGTCTCTCGATCAAGATGACTTCCCAAGAGAACCAAGATACAACGAAGGAAATGCTAGCTCCCATGGTAAAAACTGTAACCTGATTCCAAAGAAAACGCACATTTAAGTAACTACGCATTCAATTAACTAGTAGTAACAGGCTCCCAAATATCCAATTGAATGTCCACTCAACTCTATCACTAAATTGTTCCCGCAACATTTCCAAACAACACAGTATGCTCATCATCTCCTCCATATCTACAAAATTTAAACGATGAACCCCCACATGAAAAACCTAGAATAAAGCTTAAAAATTGCCCGCGCCACACAACACGCGACACACATGGTAAAAAAATACAACTCGGGAGTTACAGCACTATTCCATCGTATAAATTATGCCCACAGTTTCCAAGTATATAAACAATATTACTACAGCGATAGCTTTAGGGTCCAATAAAAAACTGTTTTGTTTCATAACACTTCCAGTTACAGCTCTCATTTCTGTTTTAAATTAATTATTTAAGACGCTTTGCGTATTCAGCAACGGGCGAAAAACGATTAATGGAAGATAGCGCAAATCCTAATATTTTGAGTTTATCTTAAACTTTTTATTTCCAAAAGCTTGAGCCTACTCGCTGAAAAAACCACTAGTTCTCGAACCATGGGAAATGAAAACTGTCAGATGACAGATGGCAGGGTGGAGATATTTTTGACTCTGCAAACCGCATGACATCAACCCGAAGCAGCTGCCGAGACCAAATGATGAAAGCCCTACATCATTCTCCGAAACTCAAGAGCTCTCTCGTAACAAAAACAATCGTCTACGCTTTGGGCCATAAACAAAAATTGTGTACCATGCTACATCTGGGTACTCCAATAATCAATCTCCTTTTAAGCAAAATCCTATATTTTCGGCTAAACCTTTTACTTAAACACCAATACAGTGTATGCATAACGGGCTCTAATGAATATTTTCACAAATATTAAGGGCCCAACAAAAGACAGAAGTCCCACAAGATTATACTAATTCACTGGTGCGTTGAAAAGACTGGATGGCAATGGCACTTCATATTTAAAATTCACCCGGATCCAACCACTCCACGTCTCAAAGATTCCACGTCCCACCGAATCGAAGCGATGTGCACGACAACGAACACGGAGACTCGCTGCAGGGCATAAGAACCGCGGTGGCGCCATTTTGAAGCGCTTGGCTTCTTGGGCGCCGCAACCCACCGTCGGATCACTGCATACCCCCACCTCCCCTAGCACCCTAAACACTGCGAGCTCAAATGCATGACACAAACAATGAGCCAGCCACATTTTTCGAACTACTCTCAAGGTTTTAGAGCCCCTTCAATAAATTTTTCGTTCGCTACCATAACAATAATTTAAAAAGATACAACGCACGGCTAACCGATAACATCGTAGTAATTTAAATCTAAACCTCTTTAATAGGGCGATCCCGAATGGCTCTGTGAAGCAGTTAACTTTTATTCTCTAAAAACCCCTTTAAATTCACGAAAGAATATATATTGGCTATGTTCCTCTGTCTGAACTCGAAGATATCAAGCACAGCAAACGCAATAAGTCGAAGTGCCTACCTACTGCAATGCTGTAGCAGACAGTCGAATAGATTTGAAAGAAAATGCAATACTGCGGGATACCAATAAATAATAATGTAAGGATAGCTTTGACGTTTTTTTTAAAAGTGAAATAAATGGGAACAAAGTTGATCATAGCCAAATATTTAATTACGAGCTATTCTAAAATATCACATTGAGATTGCACCAACAATCCGTTAAATTCAGTCGAATGCTATATACTAGTAACACAGCTCTTTAAGGAAAAAACAAAAAGGTTAATATAATATTCTTTATTTGCAATTGGCCAAAATAGGATTGGTTAAAAAAAATTCGGGCCTCAGGGAATCAATGAACCAATAACACGACGTCTATTCACAACCTTTAATAAAAGGTTTGAACGCCCCGAGTGTAGCTGCGAATACCATCAAAATTATGGATCGATATCAGTCTCGGTCGCTGGCCGCCTAACTCTAGAAGCTGCTCATTGGCTAACACAGTATGTGCGCAACTTTCAGAGATTGAATAAGACGACGAAAAAGCCCCATCATATTCATAATAAATGCTACAATTTAAATGCAGACAATAACTCTTCGCCTAAAATAACCTCATATTCATGACACGAGATTACTAAAGTAACTAAAGAATTTTTTAAGAGCCAAAACAAGTATCATTTACATCAAATACGAGTGAGCTAAAAAATTCGGCATCGGTATTCCTGGTAGTCTTGTTTAAATATTTTTCTTGCTCTAATGCTGGCATCAAGATAATTTTATTCCATGCAAGTCAATAGTGGCCGCCAATTGAATCATCTAGCATGTCTAATACTAAGTACCAGCCTACAGCCATCGGCTGCCGGACCTAATATGAACGAGTTATTAACTAACACCACGAAGAAACATTCCGAATACTTTCATCCCCAAATGTCACGTTCTCACATCACATCACATTAGCCATGAATGACCAACGGCGTTATTAGACATAGTGCCATTTCTCTCGTGTCTTCTGAAATTATCAGAACCCTTAACGATTACCAGTACCCGTTTCTTCATTACTCACACGCTACATTACCTCAACTGGCGAAATAAGGAATGCTAAGATGAAGGCAATGCGAACGAATTCACTTAACAACTAAACAAGAAAACTAACCTCTAGGAAGGACGTAATCTAAACAGTACATGTAAATGTTTATTTTTGGTCTTTCAGATGGGGAAACGTAAACACAGACCGACGAAGCGGAAAGTTAAACGTTCTCGGTGGGACTTTTAGATCATACCGATTCTACTGTCACTACACTAAGTCCAGCGAGTGACATTTTCCTCGGCACGAATAACAGCACCGACAAAACGACCGGCTCGTCATTTAAAAGATTTACTGAATTACAGATAACCTATAAGGAAATTTTATTTTATTTAGCCCATCGCATTAGTAAAATAAAAAGTAGGATAAAGCTGTTACAAAAAAACAAACCCCGAAAACGAAGTCTTCAGCACCATTCCAGGCATTGTTTGTATAAAGCAAAGGATTTTCTCGCACAATTGTGGTAGTATTTATGTAAATTTACCATTGTTCGAAGTTTGCGAGGACTTTCCTCCCACCTAGGTCGAAAACCTACTATATGGGTTAGAATATCGCACTCCAATTCAGTCACACTTTTACACGCAACATATGAAGGGAGAGCAAAAACATGCAAACAGAAGAATAATCATAATTCCTTGACAAGTACAGATTAGCCAACAAAATCAAAGTGTTTGGCTTTCATCATTAACCACGTTCCCACAAGAAATACGTACGTGGTTTACTTGCAATGTGTTAACAGTAGACTCAATAGTCATTATTAAAAGTATACTGGCAAAATATAACAAAATTATGGGTGACCCATAGTTATAGGCATATTACATGACCTACTACAAAATACTTAACATATGATAACAGCACGAACATAATTTAATTAATAAAAAACGAAAAGCACCTAAAACAATGGCAAACTATACCCATGCAGCAATACATGCATTAACAATGGTGAGCCAAATGCCACTAGACAGTGGAGAACTGTAAATGTTCAGTAAATATAAACAGATCCATGTGGTCAAAAATATCAACACATGTTAACAAACACTACTACTGGAATTCAAATTCGAAATTTAACGTGATATGACATCTAAGGTCTCTACAACTGAAAAAGTATTATTTTTGGTGCGTCTTACCAGCGTTCATTACCGCTATGTCAACCTATACAACATACATATTAACCCCGCAAACCTAGACTCTCCACAATAACACCAATTTATTGTCTACATTAACTAAGAGCAATGCGGAAGACCTCATAACATGCCATAAACTTTTAACTTGCCTTAAGCAACCTTCTATTTCTATACCATAACAGTCCATTAAATTGGTCCACCGCAGATGGAGCTTAACGAAAACACCACTTACCACTTTTGGACAAGCAATGAGGCACTATAAAAAGTGGCGTCTCCTTCTCGGAGCACATAGGTATAGCATGAAAAACACAAATACTTGAGGTGCACATCACGATGAGTAAAATCCTGACACAACTCAGTCAAAAGTAATCTGGAATTTTCATCTTCATTTGATATTCAAGTCCATTGCACCTAACTCCGCAAGTAAAAAGGACCCGAGGCGCAGAGCGTCGCAAGGATGCAAAGGCTTTAGTTTTGATAGCGCGGAAGTAGAATGTAAATCCATTAAATATTTGGACAGTCTTCTAAAGGTCCTCTCCTCACTCACACCACAACATGGCCGTAGCAAGCGGCTCACCCAGACTCGTTTACTGGCGGAGCCTATGGCATCGGCACAACTTCCCTCACATCCCACTCCACATCTCGAGGCTCGCCTTCGTTACAAAATAATCACTGATTTATTCCAGCGTGATCCCCGGACCGCCGCATACATCTTCGAATATCCTTTATCAGAGCTTCATTGGGTTCTCGGGTCAAGCACATCAAATAAAGAATCATAACACTGCAGAATTCACTTATTGACGTGACCGAAGAACAAAGGTGAGCCAGAGTTCCGATTCCCTTAAGCACACTTAAGATGGCTGGAGGGGCCGACCGTTGGCAGGTTTCACATCAATAGCTCACCTCTCCGAAACAAAAATCGTGACACTTTATGGATGAAATGCATCACAATATCGTACATCAGAACATGAGCACAGTGAAAATAACTACCGAGCTCTGGGCACACACACAATCCGTCTGAGATATTTGATTACTAACTGATGCAAGCTGCCGTGCCATCCCAGTAGGTATTTTAATGAACACAGGTCGAACTACCTCGCGTCTGCTTCGCCTGTCGTTCCTGCCGCTAGAGGCCCTCAGCGTAGCTTTTACCGACCCCAGTGGGAAGTGCAGCGGAGCGCGATTGCCAAGTCGATCGACACTGATGACGTTGGGGTTTTAGGCTTGTAAAGGTGAAGAGCGCAATCGCATTGAATGCTTCTCAAAAAAGTACATCGTAATTACGAGACGCATTTTATTATTATTGAATTCCTTTCATTGTATTTTTAGTATTACCCATTGTCCGATATTTTGTTATATCTTTTTATATAGGAATCTTAAACATGATTTACTTTTATTAAATACGCAAAGGAACAGTATGTAGCTGTATGCAAAATATTTATTAAATTAACTCGTGTATTTTGGCAATAAAATTGAAACAAATAATTTAGAAACCCAAATCATGGTGCAATGATTAGAAAGTAGCATGAATATATGTTATAATGTCAGTGTAAAATGTGTTTTATAATGATGACGAACAAAAGCGGTACTATACAATTTAATAGTCACAAAAGCCAAGCAGTCACAATTTAGTGGAAGAAAAATAGGAAATATTCGCATCTTTGTTTTCTTTTACGGCTTCTACTTTATGAAAAAGCATGTACTTAATTACATATTTATTTACATTCACCATCAATGTTATATCAATTGGTCCTAGCTTAGCCGCGTGAAGGCAGCTAAGCTTACTGCTTACAAAGTATTTGGACACCTACGTTAAAGTAGAAAGCTTTTTATTAAGCTGTTACCTACGTTTGAGTAGAGAGCACTGTAGATAAGTAGAAAGGAAGCTTAACGTCACGTTTCTTACATTTAGGTAATTTTCTCTAACATGCGGTAAATTTGCGCGGAAATAAAATGGAAGCATAAAATACTAGCCATCGAACACTAAATATTTGGCGTCTCCAACAAATCCAATTCATAAACACAGAGACAGTGAGCAAAACTTTTAAGCGCCGGACTATTAAAAGCTCTAGTTTCCTGCAAAACTGCCATATAGGTGTACTTTTGGGGCCAAACATAAGCCCCCCAGATTGAAATCCTCGCTACGCCACTTAAGCCAAGAGCTAGATTACATTTAAGGTGAATGATCACATAAAATATACGTGAACATCGGCTTGTTTCAAACTCTAGTCTGCAATGTATTTCGCTGACAGTTCCTACATCAAATTATATTTTTATTATTAAGTATCCTGATTGCTCCATTACGCAGCACTCCTTCAGGAGCAGCTAGCTATAATAAATAACACCGTTGACATCCAAATGTTCTCAACGTTAGGTAATAATATTTACTTAAAAAGATGTATTAACTTTTAATGTGTTACCCCTCATTTTACCTCCCAAAGAAAAGTGACTTATTTCAGATGGGTAATACTTTGTCTGGGGTGTTCGCATTGTAATTTAGTTGAGGATGATAACTACACCTCATCAATGTATGACATCTTTAAGATCAGCCGACACAAGAGAATTGATGGTAAAATATTCCAATACAGCACATAAATTATTTTTTTAAATAAGAGCTCATACTCTGTGAATCCATTTAGACAACTTCAAAACTTTTTTCACAAAAAAATGTAGCATTTCTAAGAATTCTATGTAATAATCACGTGACCAGGATTACAATAATTTCAGATTACATGGTCACAATTTCATATGAAATAGTAACCTTGACTCTAACCTAAATGATCATTTGAAGTGGTTTACAAGAAAAAGATTATTCTTTCTTCAATCTAAGAAATTAATCTTGGTACCTACCTCATAGATCAGTGCTTAGTTCAGGCTTTATCATAATACATTACCCCCTTCACAATGTTACATTTGCATTATTATTTCATGCTTATTACAATACTTCTATGAAAAAATTAAATGTCTCAAATTAATCCTGTTCATAATAATTCCATAAAATCACTGGTATCGATATGGTTTCCAGCCAGTGGACTTTCTATTTAAAAGGAAAAAAAAACTTTTTGCATGCACTCAAAACATTAACTAATCGATTTTCTACAATCTATTCTGGGTCTTTTTTAAATATTCGTAATTATGCCATACCTGAATTATTTCATTTTCTCATTCTAGGGACAATTGAATCATATTTTTATCATTTTGAAATTATGACTGTCATAGGTCCATGAAAGGATAAATGCTTCTGCTTTGACAAGAAATATTTGTTTTAAACCTGGAGATAATTAACTCATCATCATATCACAAAGTAAGTGAAATTTGATGTGCCTTAGTGTCGGTTAGCAAAACTAGCAACTTATTTTATGCATTTTAAATTTATTGCCGAAAGAGAAGCTTATCAGGGCTAAATTTCTTCTCACAAGAGAGAGACAATGAGACATTTTATCAATATAACTAACCTTTGAGGAGAGCTCCCTTGGTTTAATGCACTGGATCCTTTCCTAAATTGGAAAAATATTATGTTCAGAAATTTCAAAACCTTGCCTCTACCTGCAGTGTGCTTAGTAAATAGTATTATCATTGATGTAGTAAGATTATGTTTTGCAATGGTGCCTAAACTATAGCACACTGATCAGAACTTCTGATCCCCAGAAGCTTGTTACGGAAATGTTTCAGTTCTAAAGAGTTCATTAACCCAATAGGTGGTATTTAACTAAAATAAATAAAAAGGCCACTGCTTTAAAAAAAGAATGAAAGTTTAATGATAGGTGCCTAATAAACTTGGGCATGCTAGGATACTCATAAATGTTGACGAAATACAGGGGGTTGAAGGTAGCTGAGGAGTGCATATGTGCTAAAAATAGTAGCGATATGGTGAAAGTGTGGAGAATGAGTGAGTTAATAAAGAACATGGATTGGATACACTAGTGAAAGACAAGTAAAAAAAAGTGTGCTATGCTGGTTTGTCAATATAGAGAGACTAGATGAAAGTTGATTCACCAAAGAAATACATGAGAATGGGATAAATGGAAGAATAAGGTAAATGGTTTGAGAGGATGCAGTAGACGGAGAAATTAATGGGTGAGTGGGTTAAAAAAATGTATCAAGGCAAGGAATAATCTTTGGATCGTAAGAGCATACATGAAACAATGCAAACATGTGATGGAGGTAAAAGAAGCATATATGCAAGGACAGGCCAATGTGGAGGAAATTAGTTAAAGGGAGTAAGTTTCCTCAATTAATTGAAAATCAGGATTTTTTAAATTTGCCTCCCTTGAAAGGATACAGCATAAAGGATGTGTAACATATATTAGATGAATTAATGAAAAACTTTCCTACTGAAAATCAATTTGTCTTGATTCAGATTACCAATAGTACAATACATCCTAAAGCACAAAAAGGTTGGGAGTTACTGTTCCATAGAATTTAATTATAGTTGTAATTTGAAGGAAATAATAATTTAAAGGAATAATAAAGACACTCTTACTCTTAAAAAATATAAAAGTGACTTTTAGATTACACTTATCAACTTATGCATGAATGTGTCTCAATTCTACTAGCAGTATTGCATACTCTTCGGACGATAAAATGGTATATAATAAAATAATTTATTGACCAAAGGTTTATACGTGATGAGAATGAATTAAGTATGGTTCCATCTTTATCGCTGCAAGTGCATTAAGCCAATTTTCCAACTTGGCTCAGCATTAATGCAAAGACGTGAACAGACACAAGGCCATAAATAGTGTTCCAGATCAAAAATAAAAAAACTGTTAATGCCCATCACAATACCAACCTTTTTACTTAGTAAGAGATTTTACACCATTTACTCAGAACAAACCCAGGCCAAAAACTTAAAACTGCCATTCATTACCATTACATATTTGTGGGAAAACACTACCTCAAGAAATATTCATAATAGCCATGCCCTTATAGGAAGTTAGCGAACAAAATATTTACTATTTATAAGGTCACAAGCACATAAATATGAGAAATACTGCTTTCAATTTTTCTCCTACGATGAGGATCAGGGTTTGCTAAAACATAGTTCAGTAACACCAGCTAACTGGTGATTTCACAAGAGTAACATTGAATAAAAACTTTTTGATGATGAATGAACTAATTGGTGATTTATAATGTTTGCAAAAAGTATGCATTTGAGGCTAAGCAAAATCATGATTGTTTTTCTTGACTCAACCTAAGAGCCAGTTCTGTCATTAGGCTTGGGTGTGCTCTAGAGAGAAAGTGCATTTTTCAGGTTCACATTATTAGAATCTTTCAAGCAATGATTTACAGGGATCTATAGATTTTATCTGACTGCAATAGAGGTCCCTACTGCACCAGTGGCGCCTCCAATTGGTGCTTCTGGGTGTGTGAGGTCATGTTGCATCACCCTCCCATCCCCCTGCCTGGACCCTCCACCACACCATAAACCCACCCACCCCACTAAATTATACACAGTTTTCTTGAAGTATCCAAAATTATCTTACTTATATTTGAATATTATTTGCAAATTACTCTAACTGGTCTTAGGTGGCTTGCCAAAAAACATGAAAAAGGAATTGAATCAAGCCCTTCTATCTCTTACCTGTACCTCCTATTGCACTCCACTTAAACCTTCCCTCCCCTATGACCAAGTACACAGCCACAACTTGGCATAGTGATGGATGCTTGCCTTAGACGAAATTCACACTCTAGGATTATCTTACTGAAAACACAAACATAGTGATTCGATAACACAAAATTTCTCTAAGGTGGGCTGCCTCAAGAATCAGTAAGAGTAAAATCAGAAAATATTACCTTATGTGATAAGCCTGAGTAGTAACTCAAGCAGGCAACTTAGCTAGCTAGCTAGTAACAAGTAGCTTGAATTTTAAATTTCAAGTTAAATTTGATTTATAAAGCTATGCATAGAACAAGCAATAAAATTGATTTAAAAATATCAATGATGCATATGCTGAAAATTTGTAAAAACACAAATTTTGTGTACATTATGTAAAAGGAAAAAACAAAATTGTATGCATTAAAGGATATTTTTATGTCAATAAGGATTGGAAAAAATTATTGGTAGCAAGCCTGGTAGAAAATTACCCACTAGAGTAACTTAAGCCTGAGTTTTTTATACCAGGTACCCAACTAAAGTGAAAATATAGGTACTACCCAGGCCCCAATGACTAACACAAAGTTGACAATCAAACAAGAGTTTCAGTTCATACCAACTTGTCCTCCAATGCGCTATGTCTCAAATTTACAACAAAAGAAATACATATATGGAAACAACTCATTGAGGTAGTTAATTCATTGATAAGTGGAGCACCTTTTATGAATTCACATACCATACAAAAATTGTATCACCCACAGCAATCAACCGAACTTCATAAAATTCCACTGTGATAAAATACAGCTGAAAACTGATTTTCATTCATCTCTAACCAATCATATCATTTAATCGGAGTTAAAACCTAAATAAATAAGTTCCTGCAAGTACAAATGTGGATAGTCCACATCTGTTTCATCCAGTTGTTTGACTATCAAGTCACTTTTATTCTCAGACAAAACCTTTCAATTACATGCACCATCTGAATTCCACATTTAATAATTTTTTTCTCGAGGAGCTCCAAAAACAGCAACACTTTTTCATTTTTTAGGTGCAATTAATACTAATATTTTAAGTAATTAGTGAGAAGTCACCCTGCCTAATAAATGCATGAGCGTGATTAAATAATGAGTTGAAAACATTTATTAAGGACATTGAATGTTTTTTTTATTCTCTCATTTACACTTTTTAGGCTGTCCACACCCACATCATAACCACAATGAATCAATGTATCCTAAACTAAGCTAATAAAATCTTACCACAATGAAATAAATTAATTATCACATCAACATTCAGATTTCAAACATACCAGTCAGACACAAAAATTGATTTTTAACCTAGCAGATGTATAATTCAGAGTTGGTCAAATTTAAAACAAAATTGATGAAGTACAGCAAAAATAGAATTTATATTCTTGAAAGTTGCTGAAGTAAGTTGGAGGGAAGAATTGCTTCCATTTTGTCCATTAGGTAATGGAATGGCATAGAAACCCATCCAAGCATCTGAAACCAAATAAAGAAAATTGTTAACATGAGTAAGCAATGGGGATGCATGGGACATTGAAAACATGTTAATAATACTCGATAAAAGAACACAGTATCCAAATTATAAGTTTCAGCAATGTTTCAACAAAATACTCTCCTCATGCAGATGATACCTGAAGCTAATCTTGCCCTAAACCATAATCAAAATAGAAGTAGTGACACAGGAGACTAAGACCTTTTATGCTTCCTTTAGGGATATTCAATTAGAATTTTCTTGGAACCTTCAATTCACAGCTCAAATATATTTCCACTCAAAACTTTTAGCAATTAAACTTTTAAGCAAGATACAATACAACATCAGCTTTCTTCTTATTCTATAAAAAGTGATTCTCAATACCAAGGCTGTAATAGTAATTCTAACCCCTATTTCTCTTAAATTGGTGATAATTTAAGATTTCTCCACTTGATCTTTTGTTCAGTTAAAGAAAGTTTCATTGTTTAAAGTAGTGGCAGTATGTATTGGGTTTTTTAAGTTCAATTATTAATATGTAGCTAACTTGTAAAGGTGGTCCCACAAATGAAACAAAAAAATGCAACGTCTTACTTAATACTTGTGACTCAAACCATGGATGTCATTACCATTCTGGTGAATCTTGCCTACTTCCAATTAGGAAATCATAAAATGGTCAAATGAAAATGTCTAAGGGAGAATTCACACAGAGTAAAAACAGGCTGCATTATTTCCTTTGTTGTTAACCTGTTCCATTATTAAGCCACTGGGACTGTATATGAATAGGCCACTAAGAACAACACACCATTTCCATTGCTTCATATTCCCTTGATGCTTTAAGAGTTCAAATATTACTATCATTAAGAAAAGATTGCTTCGATATATTTTCCACACTACATGACTCATATTCCCAGGCTAAGTGAAAGACACACCGAGGGGAAACCTTTATTTTGGCCAATCCAGGAGCAGTGGAATGCCAGCTCTCAAGACCTCACCATCTTTGTATGCCCCTCCATTCCCCATACAGCAATCTATTTTGTAGGCAATGCAATTGAAAATTGAAATTCATTGACTCCCTAATTTTTTTGCAGGCAGAGGCTGTTCTAAAGATCTATCGGCCCATATGGTGGATCAAGTCCTCTCAATTTTCAGTTGAAGTAGAATTTTCTTGTGTTAAGAATGCTCTCTTATGCCTTGCAGGAATTAGTTGTGAAACTGGTAATTGGTATGGATTAATAAATTGGAATTTACTAAGTTAAACTTCTTTACAAAACCATTAAATTCTTCAACACTCGCAATAACAATTAGGGCCAGCCTTTTGCTTTTTAAAATTAACATACTGGTTGTTAAAGAAAGATTTTCTGTTTCCAAATTCTGCAAAAAGCACTATAGGCTCCTAACCATCTGCAGATGTTGTTCCTCCATCTACCCCACTCAAGGTTCCGCTACACATGCAGCAAATACACTAACTACCACAGCAGCAGATAATCATCATGTGACTGACCAAATTGAATTGAAATTTCATAATTGAGTTCATGAAAGATCCAATTAGCTAATTACACAAGTTCTACAAGACGTAGCCAAATTTTGAGAAAGTTAATATTTCCATCATTATTCCTACGCTGCCCCTCAATCTAATTCTTTTCTCCTCATTCCACTTTTAAAAAATCATTAGTCAATAAATTTACATCAAAATGAGTTCCCATAAGAGTGGGTTATGTGTTGAACACATTGCCCATTCAGCAAATCAGGTTTGCTAGTGATTTTGAACTTGATATGAATGTATCTTAATGGTTAATAATAATAAAATACAATTTATTTGTTCATTGGTCAAGAGACATTGAACATGCCAAAATGCAGGATACTAAATATAGAAATATTGACACATTAACAAAAAAAGCTTTGAAAAGGTAAAAAAATCTGATGCTAGGAAACAAAATGAATCAAAGGGCTTATGATTGGACATGCAAGTTATTTGGTTACATCTGTACCACCGACTTTCCTCCAGCAATTCAATGTAACAATAGCAATTGAAACTGATAAAAAAGTTTCTCTCTTCTCCTACAACGCTAAATAATACTATTTATTTCCTTCGTCCATTCAAATGCATTCCAACAACTCATTTTGAGCTGTTTTCGATGTACCTTTGAACACAGAAGAATGCTTGAAATACTCTTTCACATCTTTGGCCAACTGCAAACTAAATTGGAATAACTAAGGAAACACCCCCTTATTTTAAGACATCCTATTCATCTTAGCCTCTCAATGCCAGCTCATGGAAACTTCACAATTCATAATTAAGTTTAAAATGTACCTATTTATATCTACTTGTTCATTATGCTTTGATATAGCTATTATCCACTCAAAATATCTTCGTCACTCAGGAGTAGGGGGAAAGGAATGGTCATAATCACAAGAATTTGTGGGAATCAATAGCAAATAAGCAGGTGGAGCCTGATCGGCAAAAAATTTGGTTGCTTTCCAGCTTTCGTTGAGGGAACATCATATCTCCTTGTGGCCTGTTGCCAAGTGATCATGTGCCGTAAATCATTGTGTAAGGCATATGCCTTGCATTGCATACAATCAGAGAGAAACGGCAACACTGCCGTTCAGTCATCCCACTTGTGTGTACCCCCACCCCCCTGTAGCGGAGGCACTCGACAGTTCTGAGCTCACCCGAATGGTCAGTGACAAAGATAGTTTGAAATAATAGTTGAAATCGAGAATTCAATTGTTTTTAGAAATAAATTTTACCCAACAGAGCAAGCTCAAAACATTGCTCATATATTTCTGGGAATTTTCTTGTTTATTTCCTTTATTCCAAATATGTACCAAGTCCTTAATTCCATTCTTTAACCAGTTAGTCTTTAACCTCTCTTGGAAAAAAACACAAGGGAAACAAAAAATGCACTTTTCTAACTACAGCCAATTGCCCTTTGCTCTTGAAAGTTATCCAGGTTGATTTTATGACATCTTCCACTTTTATTAGCACATTGCTGCTTTTCAGTAACATTAGAAACTGGAAGGGGCCTGCTCAAACTTTCAGCTTTTCTTCATATGTCAAAGATGAAACAGCTGCTTTAAGAACACCCCTACCACAGTCAATGCAAGGACATTCATTCCCTTAGCAACTGAAAATGTTCACTGCAACCACCAAGATTGATGAACCACTGAGGAGGTGGGCCCCAATGGGTTCAACACACCTGGGTCTTTTGGGATGAGCTTGGCTTTAAGTCTTCAGTACCATGCGAGCGCATAACTTATAATCATTGCTTACCCACTGCACCATGCTTGTACAAAGTTATTGTTAAAATGGCTCGAATATTAAATTATTTAATTTATTCTTTTTAAATAATATTTGTTTTTTTACACCATTGGCACTATGGGAGCCCCACCTCTGTGGCTCTATGCCAGCAGCCACCCTGTGTATTTACTGTTTCAGATGTTTCATTGTGCAGAAATGGATGCTTAATGAAAATCAGGGATTTTTTATAAAGAAATATTGTTAATACTCAAACGCTCACCGTCTTTGCTACAAATCCCATTGGCTCAGGATACTGGTGAGTCAGTAGAGCCAAAAGAGCTGTGAATGAGCAGAGGCCGGCCGTGAACAAAATGAAGAATGGAAGCTCTTTCTTGGGGTACACACTCACCTCATGGAATGCTGAATGATAGAGAATGAAAAAATACATAAAATGAAAATCACTACTCTGAAATCAAAAATATTCACATGGTGAATTATTTGAAAGCTGGCTAAAAGCAATAGCTGCCTAAGCAAGCATCAACAGAAACAAAAAAGGATGCGATGGAAGATAACCAAATACCATGCATACCCACAACACATGCAACCTTTATTCGGATTCATTTGTTCTGGACCCTATGGTCACAGATGCTCTACCCACTGTTATAAACTTACAAAACCACTGATGCCTAAGCTGGTGATAAACCCACCTAGATGATCCCCATTCTGATGATTAATTGATTAGCTAGTGAGGACTTACACTAAAGATGATTGACCTGTTGCACGGACACAAGTGTGAGGGAGGGAGCAGGTAACAGGAGAAAATGGTTGGTGTGAGACTGAGACATGCTAAGAGGGCGATTGGCAGATAAAAGGCATCTGGATGGCAAGGATATAAGAAAAATTTTTAAGTAATATAAAATTACAATCTGGTTCAACTGCACTGAAAGTTATTTTATTTCTATTCTTTTGTACAGTCAACCATATCAGCCAATGATCCCTTTTTTCTAGAATGACGCTACAAAGAGCTAAGAGGAAATAGTGAGCCATATTCTCAGTTCCAATAAAGTTTGACCAGCATCCTCAACCTTATATTTTATAGGAAAATAAGCAAGAGGTGAGGGGACCAAGGACTAAAAAAATTATCACAAACAGCAGATAGCTCTGGGAAGCATGGGTGGGAATGAGCACTACTGATGAGGCAGAGGAAGGATTTGACAAGTAAAGGCTTACTAAGTTATCAAAGCACATGAAGTAACATGGTGAAGGGGATGAAAAAGTACCTCAAGCTGTACACAAATAATAGTTGCAGGCCAGATAGATCTGATAATAATGGTCTGCAACTGAAGTGAGGAAGATAATTTTTAAATAAGACATACTTGAGCACATGGAAAAACTTTGCTATTCAGATAATAAGATCACCAGCAATACTAGCCTAGACAAGAAGAAGTGGTTTATTAAAACATATAAATGGAGTTTAAGTGCATATTTTTGTAATCTGCCTCTACTAACTAACCTACAAATCAAATAAGAGCAATTGATCTCAATTAAAAAACAAAAGTTGAACAGGGGACCAAATGAAGCAAATGCATGGAGTGGAGCATGGTACACAAAGAAGAAGTACACAAAGTGCAAGTTCAAAATCTCCATTCCAGATATCACAGATCCACACAGACACTAAATCCGTGAGCACTCGAGAATTTACTGTCTTACACAAATAATAAGGAAGACTCACAGAATCTTCAGGGACACAAAATGATAGTAATGTTTACCTATGTGGGCACAATAATCAAAGCTATCTCTCTCTATATCTATACTCCTGGATGGCATGCTTTGGGTGTCCCAATGACAAAGGTCATTTTGCACTTAAGCTCCTATTTATAAAAATAATTTGTTAAATGGTTCAGGGAACTGAAAAGTTAAAAGCAAAATATAGTATTTCTCATCACTTCCACTGGAAATGCACTGCACACAAATCAGTTCGAACCATTTTATTTTCCATCTATATAATCAATGTACCCTAAATTCCCAAAGTATAACGCACACTCATGCATAATGCACTTTCAACCTTTGGCTGTTATCTGCATGTCTCCAAAATTCAAGTATAATGCGCACTCATATATTACGAGCAGGACACCCGCAGAACCTTGACTACTGAAA
>LYUA01002344.1:35165-45986 GCA_002093875.1 Calopteryx splendens | reverse complement strand
TATATTCCTTTCTATCAATGACCTCATTACTGCAAAGCATAACGTGTACCTATAACCTTCTTAAACTCAAAAGATTAGCTAATAAGAGATTAAAAAGTCACCATCAGTAATGACAAGAACTTGATATAGGAAGTTTTTTTAGATGGTGAGCACTGGTCAAATCGAGCTTCCATGGTACAAAATAAGAGTGGGGGCTGACACAAACTTTGTGATATGAGTGAATACAATCTAAATTCATAAATTATATAGGCATGAACATTGAAACATATTTGGTATTTTTACTGGGAGTTTTTCAAGCAGAGGAAATAATAGTTCAACATTATCTCCACCAAAATCATACATAAAATATTTTTTAAGTCTATAATTATCTATAACAAGCAGGTATGAACACTACTTCATGCACCATACTACTATTTTCTTTTTAAAAAAATTTAAAAAGCTTACTTTTTGCATGAAAAATGTTTCATTCAATAAATTTATTGGAACATGTTGTGGCAAGTTAAAATTAATAATTTAATTGTAAAAGCGTTCTTGGGTGTTAAGTATAGAAAGTAATACAAGCCAAGGATGTAATAAAACCAAGAGCTAGATGAATAAAATTTGTTACCAACAAATTTTGTTGATCACTAAAAATTAATCACACGCACTAAATATATTTAGGTAAAAAATAAAAGAAATACTTATGCAGCATGGTCAATTTGTAATGGTTATGCATACCAGTATGAGCCCCGAGATGAGAGATGATGTGCCCGTTAAAGCAACATAAAACTTAGGTGTCAGCGTACTCAAGAACATAGTGGCTGTAAAAGAGAATTATAAAATTACCAATATGTTTTTAATGAATAAATAAATCTGCAAAACTTAAAAAACAAACAATAATTCAGGATAATTACAATAACTGTTCTAATTTGAATTATTACAGTTGAAAGTACATGTAACTCACTGCATTATTTAAAAAAATAATTAACTTAAAGTCTAGAACACCCAATTAATGCTTAAATGACTCATAATATACAATTTTTAACTGTGAGAAGAGTTATAGAACAGTTGTAACTTAAAAAAAGGAATTAAAGATTATAAAACATAATCAGTAGACATGCAAATGATACCATTCATAATCATGCCCATGTGGCCTTAATACATTTTTACACCAGGTACCTTAAGTATGAAAACTAGCCTCTGTCACCTTAGAACCAGTACCTAGGGCACACAATCCTAGGGCAAAAATACTTGGTGCATGATATCACAAATAACTGACGATGATACCTTATTCTGTAATTAATTCCGATTTTTTTGCTAAAATAACCTAAGTTGGCATGTATATCAATAGGCGATGGAGTAACTAAGCCTACAAATCTGAATATCCACGCAGTAAGACTAATTCAACTTAGGAACTCCATAAATATTTTGTAATTATAATTTGGCAGTACTTCATAAATATCTATGATACTCACTTCCAAAATTTGATAATTATGTAAAAATAAGACAGGACATAATTCAGGAATGACATATTTAAATTTTAAATGCATTGGGAGCGAGTATGGAAAAGGAGATGGTAAGACTAAGCCAAGTGAGAAATATTATCACCTAGATTTGTTCCTTGACTTCTCTTACTCAAGTTAATAAATTATTAGGTCTAATTTATCTGAGAGCTGAGCAGTGCAAGCAGAAATTAAGAGATCTTATTGATGTCCCCTGGTACCCTATCATTGGTGTACTGATGTTCTTCCATTTTGTGTTCCAGAGGGTGATCGAGTTCCTCAAAGTGGTGCCTGGATTTTGAATTGAATTTTTCAGAAAGAACTTTGAAGAAATTACTGTGATTCCTACAATGAGTGCACTGAACAGTGCTGATCATTAACAAAGCCCCTGTGTGTGGATCCACAGAGAGACAACAATGGATATTTGTGTGCATTCTTGTTACAGATGTTGTGTGTTTGTTGTTTATGTGAGTTGATACCTGGTACGAGATTAATTTCCCTTAAATAAAAATTTAAGATTTGTAAGAATGTTTAGTGTATAGTTTCAAACATTTTTACTGCTGCATAAAAACATGATCGGTGGAAAATATTATTACAACCAACAAAGTTTCTCCTTTTGACACCATCAAAATCTAGCTTATAACCATAATTTTTAACCCAAGGTAAATTGATTTTTTTGATTGATCATAACTCTATTCCACCACATGCTGCCCGGTTCTTGTCAATTTAGTACTCAGAAAATTTCATTCAAAGATCTAAGATTTGAGGGAATGATCACCCTTTTGGTCATTGGTCACCCTGGGGCTTATTCAGGAAGGATTCAAAATTCACTAGCCTCCATCAACCAAGCTTGTGATGTCACAGCCTCTTGTTTGACTGAATCCATCTAAGAGCAGCCATTAAGTGATATGGTGGAACCTGTCCCTTTGACCTCTTTTTACAAGCACTGTTTAATACTCCGTAAGACCCAACCACAATTGAACACACTAGACAACCACCTTTCGACATGACTGAGGCCAAGCCAACTTGTACCCCTTCATGTGCAATGTAAATGCCATAGTGGACCAGGGGAAATATGATACCCCGATGATGGCCTTGTAATGAACAGCAAGCAAGCAATACACTGCCTATGACCTCATGCTGTGCTTTGTGACCCTGGAAGCAGTGGAGGTGTTGGCTTAACTACCCCACGATTTCCAAGAATGGGCAGAGAGATACGTGAGGGAGGGGAAAAAGCCAAGTGTGGTAAACGGGTAGACTGTGTATTGTTCGATTTTATCAAATTAAATATTTTGGCAAAAATTTGGGGGTTTGAACTAAACATAAGTATATACGGTATATGGTATTTTGGCCAGTTTATTTTCCACCTCTGGAGTATAAACGTGCCTGGTTTGACTGCAGTAATTGTAAGTTCCATTTGAATGGTATTTAACACTCCGAGTACGGACCTCACTGGCTTCACGCCGAGTACGGACCTGAGTCCCTGATGACCCAGACTTTTACAGTCAATCTAGTAACAGTTTTTACACATGGAATATTGAATAAGGACAATAATTTATGCCAAAAATAATGAAAACATATTTAATATTCCAGAAATTAATTAATTTAATTATTTAAAAAATTAAAATTTAATTAAATTGTTTGCTTAATTTATTGAATTAATTAAATAAATTAAAATTATGATTCTCTCAGAATACGTGAGGTATCAATAACTGCAAAAGAAGTTTATTGAATTATTTTCGAAAATGTATTTCTGGGGTCTCTGGAGACCCTAGGTCCGTATTCCGAGTGTTAATATCCATCACATCAAAGAGAGAATCTGAGTTTTTAAGTATAGAGAAAAGAGTAAGCATGAAACTAGATAATGAATGTGGTTGATCACAAAGGAAACTTATCAAAAGAGTGTAGGAAAACAAACATTATCAAACAAACTACGAACTGATCCATGATGAGGAAGGGGAAGTATCTGTGAATAGGAGAAGCAACGAAACATACACTGCATTACAAAAATAGTTACCACCTCAATAGCAAAAATTATATAAGTCCACAGGTTGTGATGATTTGACAATGCCATATGGGGGAGGTAAGAAACCCTTGGAAAGGAAGATGTCAATTTGGGCTGGAACTTTTGAAGTGGTGGTTGGTTTTGGTTCCCCGTGCAGCAAAGAGCTAGGGGGAGGTGCAGAGGCTCACCACTCCCCCTGTATATGCCTCCTTCATCAGAGTTTGAGAGAAAGAAGAGTAGAAGAGGCACACAAGAACAAAAACAATCAATATTTTGTGCAAAAAAGAAAATTCATTACTATTCAAAATTCCTTTATGAATCACACTGCCAATTTACCTTCATAGACCCAACATCTATCTTATAACTACTTGCAGTTTACTCCCTTTATAAGTTCTCGAGCATTTTCCAGGTGTATTTTTGCTTTCAAGATGGTAATTTTCTTTTTGGAACACAAGAGTACAAAAACATTAACAGATTAGCATACAGACATATGCATTTTGTTGAATAAGGTTCTGCAAGCCTAAAGTTTGCTGGAGTATTCAATCTGAATCCTAAGCAGTGTCAATCCCTCATGGCCACCACAGACAGATCCCACTATATTACATTGTCTTTTAATGCTCTGATGAGTACCAATCCAACAATCCATTCTTTGGTAAAAATCACCATAGACAACCCAACACCCCCAACTAAAGCAAAATACAAACGTGATGACTTAGTGTTAGAATAAGAGTCACTTATTTATCCAACAGATCACAACAATCAGTTAAATTTAAAATGTAAATTTATATATGCATAGGTAAACATTTATATATATATACACATGCATATTTATCTACGTTGATTGTGAATGTTTTTTTAACAGAGCTGCTAGATAGTATGATAGTAATTAGTCATTGGTGCCCGACCTCTTGAAGTATCCCTTTGTGCCTTAGTTTCTCATTGAAATGATAAAATAAGCAAAATATACATCCACATTCACATAAAAAAATAGCAAGACATTGACAGAAAATATTTATGATCCATTTATCCATAATTGTAAATGTAGTTGCAATAAAATGCTAAACCATAGCAATAATAAATGCATTTGTATACCGTTATATTATAATGTGTGAAACTAAACCCAAATTAACTCTTTCCACAGCTCCAAAAATCTCTAAAGAAAGATAATTCATGTGTGTTGTATATACTTGCGTCAATGAACTAATCTGGTAGCATTACACCACATTAAAACATCAATTTATACACTTCTGGGAATTGACTCATCCACATCACAGTACACATTTTCAAACATACTAGCCATATTGCAATTCAAATACCTTGGAAACAAAGCGATAATTGGGGGAGTGTATTATGAAGTCTAAATTATTCAGCCCTTGCTCTGATTTCTCTCAACCTCTGCATATTTATTGAAGCATATCACTTTGCATTTTGCAGATTAATATAAATTGTCTTATCTCGCAAGTAAATAGAGAATCATTAATATATTCAAGATTTTCCAACGGCAAGAATGGATACATTGATACCATGCCATATTGAACTGCTTCTCCCAGGTTGGATACTTCAATTGTCTTGCTATTTGAGTATTCCCAACACCTTCATTTCGACTTGGTTCTCCCTTGCTATAACAGTGATCCACTGAAAATGAGCTGAACACGCTGACCATAAGGTGAAGGTCCTCTTATTGTGTTTTCCCCCTGGCAAATTTCATTAAGAGTGGCTGAAGCCAGCACCGGGTTTCTCCCCACCCTTCTCCCATTCCCTGGGATTTCTACCCCTACCAAATTACTCAACTATTCCTAATAACATGTGGCCTCAGCTGCTGGCTGCCTCCCCTAATAAGAACCACCACTTCATAATTTTTAAAGAAGCAGTTCCTTTCCCTTTTCTGACTGAGTCAGTCTACTATGCATGGAAGATTCACTTAAGACAGCCATCCCAATGTGGCAGCAAATTATTTTTGTTGCATTGAATCATTGCTGGAACTAGGTGGAAACTCCACTGCTTATTTATAAACAAACTGCTTTTCTTCTATTATTTCGATACCTAGGTAGTTTCAGCACAGAAGCAGTGGAATGTGGGCAAGGGAGCTTTGGCCATATTTTAGTTCTGTTTCAGGGCAAATATTTTTACCTGAGATTCAGTACATACTAGACCTGTACCTAGTAGAAGCAGTACAATTATGACCAAATTAAAATTCAAAGTGTGATGACAACATTTTTCTTTCAATCGTATGTATCCTCTTAGCCCCAACTGAACTATTGTTCCCAATGCTATGATCACATATCAAACGGTATAAAACTACTTTCTATGAAATATCACCTATAAAAGTGTGATCATTGCACAGTAAAGGCAATTTATAACATGTCCGTATATTTGAAGTCTGTTGATATATTTTTTTATAATTATGAAAAGCCAAAAAGGCCACTAAAAGTTAAAATAAAAACATCAGTCAGAAATTAAAAAGAAAGCTATGGACACATTATATTTTGATAGTATGACATAAAAACTAAATAAATAGATGGATCAAGTACACACTTATGTCAACAACAAATTTTTTCCTGATAAGCAATGGTTCATAGAATAATGAAGGAAGTTAACTCACATATTGCGGATGAATAAGCTCAATAAAAGCTTAAAATTATCTTAAATAATGTTCCATAATGTGACTGAATAATCAATTTATAATTATGTTACATAGGGAATTTTTAAATTTGGAGGAATAATGAATATCGTAAACATCAGATAAAAAATACCATCGATCACTTCCCGCCACGACTATGGTTAGATCCTAACAGTATGCAAAAATATGTATTTTAAAATGACATGATTGTAAGGACTAACCGACAGAAATGCTATCAAACAAATATACATTACCCATTCCAATGTTTTCACTTATTTTAAGAGGCCCTCGGAGATAATAAAGCACAAACACAACAAGCAAGAACCAAAATGCCCACAAATAGGTCCACGACCACACAATCCAAGACTTAGTTTTTCGTAAAATACCTATCATTCTAACAACGTAAGTTTTTTCGCGTACAGTATTTTACAATTCATTCTGATATGGACATTAAATGCAATAAAACGACGGTTTTTTAATCCCTAACGAAGGGACTCGGTTACGGGAGTTGCGACTATGTCGAAGAGTAAGCGATATTTCGATAACCATTGCAGGGAACCAACAGTAACAGAACAGCTGTTAAAACAATTCCAAATATTTCTCGCGGATTATCATGTTTGTTGGCACGAAAAAGATGTACGATTTACTTAAATAAAATTCGCATGAATGGCGTTTCTGATACACATACTTCATGGGTTGTTATAAAAAATGAGTTACACTATTCCGTTGACTGGCTTTCGGCAATCATATTTTGAAGTTGCTGGTTTGCCAGACAAGAGAATCGGTCAATTACCATAATTCGCATTCGTATGGCGGCAATTCGTTATCCAAAACAGACAAACAGAAATTATTTTTCGTATTGTTTCATTCTCGCACCAGTAAATAATGTCTCAGTGAAATGATTAAATTTTAATTTTAAATGCACTAACTGAGATTACCATAGTATTTCATCTTAATTGCCTCCAGGACAACCTACCACTTGTAGTTTCTGAGTAGCGCACGTAAGGATTCGTATTGTAATATTTCTAATTATTTAATCAGCAAGAATTTGACAGCAATAGAAATTCTTCATTTGGGAAAGTTTTAATGACTTTTTTTACTAAAGCAATTGGGTAAATTAAAAGGCTAGCCAATGCAAAAGGATATTAAAGGAACATGGCTTTCATTGCACCATTGCACATATCAAACGTTTCTAAGGAGCAAACAAACAAATTAGTATATCATTAAATTAGGATATGATGATTGAAATGATCCTGGGGAATCAAAAAACATTTCATATTGAACTCTTTCAAAATTAAAGGTCCTTTGAGTAACAGCATATGCAAGCCTGTGATGAATGATTGGATTTAGTGGACTAAAAACATTACTTATCGATATAACAGTGACTAAATTTCCATATATCAACCAGAATATATGCCAGAAATAAAAGTGAAAAACAATGTATACTAACTTTGAATACTTTCACATTTTTATCAATAAAACCTATAGATCCCAGGATCAGGAAGAACTGCATTAATATAAGATACAAGACTACAAACATTTATTGAATTAAATTTTTGTTGTTGACGCATGACTATAAATATTTTCAATGACAATTTGAGCTTACCACAGAGTGCCCCAATAGTCCACGGATCCATTGTTAATAATCGATTATATCCTGGCATGGTTCTGTTTCCAACTATAAATTGTACTCTATACTAATGAAGAACAGATTAAGAAACGCTGTTCTATAATATTATTGTACTAATCATTGGAATTTGAAAGTCATTACAAACCACACGCACCCGGCATATCAATGTAACTCAAAACTGTGCTTAATACAAATTTGTACAAAAGTTAAAAACTAACAATAATTATTAATGCATTGATATTTCACATTTTATATTAATCAATAGTAAACAATCAAATTTAAAGGGTTTTTATGAAATAAAAGCATCTATATCCATTTAACGGATCGAGATTTGACTCAGTTTGAATCTTCAAAGTAGCTTCAAAGTGTAACTCCGAAATAGTTTTATTTTTATCTCTAATTTTTGGCGGCACTGAAATTTATTTCACGACACCCACATAGAGCTAGTTGCTAAAATGTAATTTTTATATTTTGCCTCTATGTGCAGGTGCTGTTTCCGTTGCGAAAACCCAATTGAGTCGCATTCAAGACGCAATTAATGAGCTGGTATAATCCTTTGCCTCATCATCATGGGTCTTCAATCAGAGGACTGGTATGTAGAAGCAATTGCATAAATACTGTTACTTGCCAATCCCTCATTTCCCCAATTCACTTGTGACCCATGTCACCTGTCCGAGTCCCTAAATGGTTTCCCCGGAGAAAAAATAAACCTTGCTCTAGAATTGAAAAGAATTCTCTCGTTGCAAGCCTGTAACTAGGTAGACAGAATTCTTCCTCCCGCTGAATGGGATATAGGTGTGAGGCGTAGGAGCATAACGGAGGATACATAAGATTGATAGAATTGCTTCACCAAGCCAATGAAATGATTCGCTGCTCCGAATCATCCTCCCGTACCCATTCCGTGAAATGCAGACTTTTTGCCGAGTATGAAGGAGTTCAAATTATATTTATTTTTTTAAACATTTTGACTCAAATTTTAATAAGAATGTTACTGCAGCAATATGCTAGGACATTTGCAGTACTAGGGATGAAAAAAATGCCCATATCCAATCTTTATAACTTCAAAAATAATGTTTGAAACCAGTTTCTTATTCTACGATTTTGAAACCATTGGAAATCTTATATGCAGTGCGTTAAACTTTTTAAACGGTGTAAAATGTTTCATACCTCTTTGCATTTTCTCAGTTTTCGCTCATCCATCGATGTGGTGATCAGTCAATGTCGTAGATTTGTAAAGGCCACGAGCAAATTATGTTAAAAACGAGTGGAAGGTGTGTTAAAATGGTACACTCATTTTATTTTACTGCTTATGGTTTGGAATTAATTCTCAAGGTTTTCTGTCGGTACTATATATTTTATGCTGAATGATGCAGAAGATAAAACTTCAACTTTGTTTAATGGCACCTAGATGACAATATTCCACATAATGCCACAATCAAATTTGATCTAATTATATTTTCAGGCACATTAGATCAGAAATTTAATTAAGTATATACATGGGGGTATGATGATGGGTATCCAACCGCTGACTTGGACACAATGAAAGTTATCTCAAAGTTAATTGTAATAAAATAGTTCCCCTTCTTCCTGATTTTTTTCCCTGTTAGTACACACCACTCAGTCTTTAGAATTGATCCTTGGATTGGCATAACTGAAATGTAGCAGTCCATTCAGATGTTCTTCATTCATCATCATATCTATTATGATCAACCAGGTTTCCTCGAGGCATTTCTGACTACATTGTCAACTTTTTCCTGGAATACTATAGTTATTTTCTTATTGCTTTCAGTTTCTTGATGCAAGTTATAAAGAATGAAGCTTCAACATATAAATACCTTTAAGCCAAAATAAAAGCTTCTTCTGCCAATTTTTCAATTTCCGAGCATTTTTTGGCAATTTGCATGGCTTAAAATATAATGGTGTACCCAATTCATTATTTTCATTAATTGGAATCTCCCAGTTAAGTTAGGTTTCCGTTGATCACACCCCTACATTAACACTTTCATCATTTCCACATATTTTCTGCCTCCCTTCATTCCATCCAAAATGCCTCATCTCTTCCTCCCTGTACCTCACCCAACATTTTCTCCCTATCTCATTCTTCAACAATCCATCACCACTCAGTATGCTCTGTATCCACTTTTCCTGCCTTCTTTGGATTTCTTCTAATAGCCTTTTCATCTCCCCTACCGAGCCAAAACTCCTTCGTTCGTTTTCCAATACCCTTTCCATTCTTCTCCACACCCATATCACAAAAACCTCCAACCTATGCTTTTCATCTTGCCTCAATGAAGTTTCTGAGCCATACAAAACCACACTCCATATCAACCAGTCTTTTCTTTACATCCTTGTCTAAGGTCTTTGTCATCAATTCTTTTCTATTTGTAAAAGATTCCTTATCTATTGCAATTCTTCTTCTAATATCCCTGCCACACTGACCATCTTTGTCCAAAACACTGCCTATACAGCCACATTCCACCCTCAGAAATGCTACAAACGACCTCATAAAAACTGAAAGAAGGTACAGAAGGATTTGAGAAATTATTAAGACGTCCCTATAATTTGACTCCCACAGCCTTCTTTGATTTAATTTCCTTCAATGTCTTCACTATTTCACAGTCTAGTACGCCTGGGCTTAAGCTATCCTCTTGGACATCTTTTTCTCTTTCAATGTCCAAACCCACTAGCCCAATGTCTTTACCATATGCCTTCAATATATTTTCCATCTGGATTGTATTTATTCTGCTTTTATTACCACTTTTCCTGATTTATCTCTAATATTGCACATGACTTTTCCTTTCTAAGTGTTTTCATCTTCTTTTAAAGTACACCCATCTCACCCTGTCTCTGGAAACTCTCATTGTCCTCACATTGCTCTTTCCACCACTTTTCTTTTGCCTTAGTTTGTTGTTATGTCCTTCTTCCTGATTCCATATTAGTGTTCTTCCATTTTCTTCTCTCTTCTAAGTTCCTAATAAACTCTTCTGTTATCCCTAGTTTTATCCTTTTTCTATCTACCTTTCCTACTGTTTTGCTTGCAGCTTCCATTATCTCTTCTTTGAGCTGTCCCCACCTTTCCTCTACT
>LYUA01002344.1:4927-16091 GCA_002093875.1 Calopteryx splendens | reverse complement strand
TGGGGGCTACGTCGCTTCAAAAGTGCTCAGTATACGGGTGTAGAGAATCTCCCGGAAAGCTCCGTGCACAGGAAGCATTTCTTTCAGGATTTCGCCGTCGCGAAAGGGTTAGTAACAGTTAAATCACTCAGGAAAGAATTAAGAATGCTTCAGAGACCTCAAATAACATACCCATGAAAAACGTATACACTTCCAAGGATGCAAACTCCACAAGTAGGCAAGAATTATGACGATAGGGTTGAGGCTTAATTCATATCAATAGATGGATCAGATAATACTGCAAACACTCAAGAGGGGGGGGGAGGAACTGACAGGGAAAAGGACAGGAACAAGAATCTAGAAAATTGTGGAAACCTTATTCAAGTGTTTTGGAGCACCAGCACATCAGAACGGTCAATTTCTGCATTACCAATCACAAACATTTATAGTGCCCATTGAGAGCTTCAACTGGAGTGATTTGAGTAATAAATGCGAGAACGGATGGTCACTCTATGGCTGTGTTATGATAGCTTGTGTGAAATGAAACCATTTGCTTTTTTCTCTGTGTGGTGCTAATGTGAATTCATGCTGAGTGATGGATACCAAATACAGGCTAAAATCACTTTATGAACTCACCTTGTCAATGTCATCTACTTTCATACCAAGGTCCTCCAATATTTCTAAAACTGGTTTGGTGAGTTGAGTAAGAACTGGTGATATTAAACTTTCAATCCTTGACCTTGTAACAGTATGACAATAATCCATTCCATTATAAAATGTCTCCAGACAACAGGTAGTTAAGCTATTGGTTGATAAAATGTGCTTACTATTTTCTGCTAACTTATAGAGCTTCATTCTACACCTGGAATTTTCTAGTGGATTGAATTGCATCCTCCTGAAAAACATAGTATATTACCTTATTAATTAACATTACTGAATAATTCCAGAAAGCCTAAGCATAGAGCTACCCCTTGAACAGTTATGACCAAAACCCCTTGACAGTTTCCATCCTCAAAGCTATTAAACAAACTCAGTTGTCAATTTTTTTGTTTATCCTCTAATTTGTGAAATAAAACTCTTAAAGAGTAGCCCCAGAAAGTCAAGATGAGGTAAACTTTTACCATTTACAAATACAGCAGAAACCCTCTATAACACCCACCAGTTGAACTTGAAAAGATGGAACAAAAACGGTGGATGAATCAGTGTATAATTATAGAGATACCTCAATCGCCATAAAAAATGAACAATTCACACAAACATGCACACAGGAAAAATTTCACTCACATAAACACACATGGAAATTAACTTCTAAAAAGTATGAGCCTATGGCAAGGGAACAAAGTGGACACATACAGATATTGTGGACTTTTGCAGTTTCACCAGAATCCATAATTATGACATGCATCAAGCAAGGAAGAGAAGAAGGGGAGATGGAAGCTGAAAGAGTAAGGGGGGAGAGAGAGACAGACACATAAACTCAGATCCAAAATCCGGGTTGGTGAGGAGTTGCCTCCAAATGCCAGTGACCCACAAAAAAAGAAACTCTTCCCTGCCCTGAGACTGGATCTGAGTTGCAATGGCCCCCCACATTGTTTTATTCTATTCCTTCCTTCCTATTATTTTTACACAGTATTCCATTTTTTATTTTGTACAGAATAATTGAATTGTTCTAATGGTGCTATTTCTCAAGTACTCAAGCTCTATTTGTGCATTTGATTTTCTTCAACCCCTGGTTTGTACCCAAGTTTGATTGGAGGCCATTTCTGTGGCTTGAGGTCAAGGAGCCTATATGTGTGGGTCACTGGTGTTTGGATGAAACCATGATTGTAGATCTGAGTGTCCCTCCTACCACTTCCTAATTCCCTTCCGCCTCTCCTTATATGTAAGACTTGTGTGATGAATGTAGCACTTGGTACAACTACAAAAGTGTGCAAGCCAAAATTATGTTTTACAATTTCCAGAGGACCCTAATTTATGGTAGATAACCAAAGTGTGTTTGAATGAGTGAAAGTCATCTGGTACGCATGTTTGTGTGAATTGTTCATTTGTTATAGTGATGAAGATTTGTCTCTAATTATTCGACTGCTAGTAAAATTTTGCATATAATTTTGAAGTGATAATATCTCAAACATTCAGCAATAGCAAAAATATGCAGCGAGTTATTCATTCCACAAGTAACGTAAACTATAGAAATAGTCAAATGGATAGCTGAAGTGTTTATAGTGTAACACACAGATTTTTGATCTTACCAGGAGATTAACACCAATTACAGAAAGATACATGAAACATTTACTGTACAAGTATGCACATCCCAATTAATATAAAACTGTGAAATTTAACCTATTTTCCAACTAAGTACCTTATTAATAAAGGAAAACTGTTAAAATAGATCTACAACCTTTCAAAACACTTGTTCCATAATACTGCTGGTGAAACCAATGTCCTCAGACATGCGTTATAACAGGTTTCCACTGTATATGAGAATCAGCAAATATGTTTCCTTTTTTATTAAATCCTGCTTCCTTCAAATTTTCAAAACAATCAGCTCTTACATTTTTACATCTTGGGCCAAGTATTCAAATATAACTGCAGTTAATGTATCTCCTCCAATTCCAGGCTCATATACAGACTTCAATATCTGAAGCATTCCACCTGTTATGACACCTACACTGACTTCCATGGATGATCCACCCACCCTGTAAACTAGAAATTTTCTGAAATAAAAGAATACAGTGGACAAAAATTAAAACTTTGAAAAATTAATAATTACAAGCTTTTGCAGCAATTTACTGGTGTTGGCGCAGCTATCTAGATTTGCTGTTTGGAGAATTTTGTGGCTTTTTTTCTTGTCTTGCAATGTGTGCCTTTAGGGGTATAAAATCTCTTGCTCCACCCCTTAAGATGAAAACATCAGAGGGGAGAGACACACAAAATGCTCCATGAGCAGCAAACATAAAAAGCTACTTTAGCCTCCATAGAAACAGTTTTATGGGAAGATAATTCATGCCGAGGCCATCTATTATGGAACCTTTAAATGACCAATATCAAGTGAAGTCGGATCCAATGAAATACTGCATTTTTGCTGTCAAACGTTTCTGCTTCTCAAGTAAACAGCTTAGGAATAGGAAAAAGAATAAGGTTTAAAGTTTGACCACTAAACCACCTTTTTACTCAAAACATGTAGCACATGAAAATTTTTCATAACAGATGCTCAAGTCTGGAGCACCCAGATTGATTCACCAAAGAACCACTGAATACATTCATTCTTTGGGTAACATAAGTGAAAGGGGTAGGACTGTCCATGGCATGGACTACCTATATAGTTTATGAAGACCAGGGGCTCTAAAATCACAAAGCCAGTTGGCACATGAACACTATGCTTTAGATTGGCAGAGTGGCTAAAAGTATCTAAGAGGTCAACGAAAGTCACTTCAACTTGCATGATGATCATTCATGTGTTCTACTTCGAACAACAAATAGGAAGATGTTCCCACAAAAGAGTATTTAGAGAAATGAAAATTTTACCCAGGGTGCAAATGGCATTATATTGGCTGTAGTCTCTGCGAATTCCCTTTTATTTCCTATAATATCCTATCTTGAGTCTGTCACATACAAAAACACACCATGAATTACCTAGCAAGATATCTATCTGCTTAAGTGTAAACCCATACTTTAACTTTATTCATTATATAATTCTCATTAGCCTCTTCACAAAATTAAAATTATTCAACATAAAATCAGACTTAAAAATATATCTTTGAACTATTGATTCTGCCACTGAACTGGTTTAATAAAATTTTTTTTAGGGAACCAGATTTTATTCAGTTCCAGCTGGGTACCTAATTCACCACTATATTATTTACCCTTGAAATATATTCTATGAAATTACTAGCGGATAGTATACAATGACAAAAGGAAGCCATGAGGCATGGCATCTGCTTTGCCATTAGATACCATTCATATACAAAGTAGACATAATACTAGATGGAGAAGATGGTTTGTCTACGTAGCACATAGCACTGTGCTATCTGGGTAGACAAAAATACTTTTGTAAAAAATGTGACCATCACTATAAAGTTTTAAAGTCCAAATATTAGGAATGAAACAAAATTTTATGGAAAACTGATTATTAAATGCATATTACTCTCTGTGGCACAAATCATAAATTCAGCAAGCTTTACTAAAAATATTTCCTCCTAGAGTTGGGATCAGAACCTATAATCCCATGAAACCAAATATTTTCAAGTGGCAAATTAAAATTATCCTAATTTACATTTAATAAGCACAAAAATGTGCTCTTTTTTTAACAGCACTATTTCCTACCTTGATAAACTCTCAATATCTAAAGGCTCATAAGCCATAACTGCTGCAGCTGGATCAGTTATCACTTGTAACACATTGAAACCACTTGAAATAGCAGCCTCACAAAATTCTTCTTTAGCACTTTGACTAAAATGGTATGGAACTGTCAGTATTGCATTGGCATCACCATTTTCTCTGGCAGCACTGTTGGCAATATCTGAGAATAAGGAGGAGAGAATAATAATCTTTCAATTAAACCACATGAAGACTCTAAAATAAATTCCAGATCAATAAATTAGTTAATTGCAGATTTAAGAAGTGGAACTTCAAAAACTAAGTTAACCGAACACGTTTTCCATCTAACCCATAGCTAAACAATAAATACCAGTCACGATATTTCCTTCAGAGAAGATGTTTATTTATGACATTCTCTTGATTCAAGCAACTCTTCTCATAGTCGCTAAGATAATTTTTCCTAATGGAAATAAACTAAATCCATTAAGAAATTGTAAATTTAATTTTTCTCATCTTCTCACACAGCTACAGCAACATTATTAGTAACTCCGATAAGTATATTACTGTTTTGTAGATTAGAGTTACCATACCCACTCATGACACTCAAATTGGGGCAATTTAGAGAATATGCATTTTGAGCAAGAGGCACATGCCATACCAAGCTTACCAGCAGCCATGCTGGGAAGAAAAGCAATGGATCTTAACCTTAATACAATGAAGATTTTTAATACTCAAGTCTACAATATTCATATTAAAAACCTATGCAATACAAAGGACATATGGGTGGCACTGAAGGGGTTAATATGTAATTTCCACACACATAAAAATGGTCATATTTTAGTTATATAGCTGCAAATCTTCTTATACCATGAATAAGTTTGAAAAGTTATTCATACAATATTTTGATTTTTTGTTGGGTATGAAGCAAAAACAGGGTGAAGCATGCGTATGTGCACGCTCATGAACCAAATATACTGTGTCCTATTGATAGCAATTTCACCAGAACTGCAGATGGTGTCTTCAAATCACTGAGACAATCTTGGGGAAACATCAATGTTTTAATGTTAAGATCTGTCAATGTTACATCTTTGTTTTGGTTGTTTGTGCTGCGATTGTTGGCCAATATGGTTGAAGTGTGATCCAGACAATTTTTATACACGAAATGCATGGGAACAAGTATTTCAACCACAATTTCACTGAGCTGGTCAACAAGTAATCACAACAGAGCTTACTAATCACGGAGTAGGGAGTTCATCAGCCACCTATATATGGATAGCCAGCTATATATGGATGGCTATATCCTCAAATTATTACTTTGATCTGAAGAAGTCAGCTGGAATGTCAATGAAATTCTTTCCAGTACGCAGCATATAGGATGGAAACCCAAAAGTCTGAACAACTTTGGAATTTTATGTGCCACAACAGCCTTCATTCCAACTCAGGAAGAAAAACTTAGAAACCTGTGTATATTTGCAGGATATTATTGCAGATAGATGATCTTGGAGGTAGCGGAAGAAGTACAATAATATAAAAGAATGAAACGAGGGAGGATATAGAAGGGAAAAGTGCATTGTGGAGCATTATACAGAAATGAAAAACAAGATGGATATAGAAATCACACTATAAGGCACAATGGATTTGTTAAGAAAATAAGAAAAGGAAAACTGTAATAGAAATTTCAACAAGGAAGACTAATAATTAGTCCAAGGAGAAGTGGAATATGAGAAGGAAAAGCTATTAACAATATTAAATAATTGGGATTGGGTTGAGCAGAAAGGAGGGCTACTGTCAACCAATCTTAGGATTGAAAAACTGAAAAAATGAACCCTTTCAGACCAATCAAATGAAGGCTCGGTAAAGAACATAGCTTGAAACAGAGTGATATTTTTAGCCTTTCAGCTCATCCCATTAGAAGAGATCATGTACTATTATAAAAATTACATTAAACGAAAGCAATAACCAACTACTATAGTTCTCTGAACTATTTTTGAAGAATTGTTAAGAAAATACAGTGCCAAACTCAGGGTATGCAAATGAAGTCAAAATACTTTAAATTAAATCTTGGTATATCCTGATCTTCAAAACTCCCACCCACCTCTCAAGTTTTGACAGTTTGGGCTGAGGGTCTTTCCTACCTCATTCCTTTTTGGAGCTAGTGCATGCCATCTTAAATCCCTCCTTACTTCCACGGCCACTATGCTATTAAATTTCTCATGAGACAAATTAAAATAAATGGGTGTTCTATTCCATTTCACTCTTCTCTTTGAACCTAATTTCCTTAACATTCTCTGGTTTTAGCATTATAGAAATATCACTTGTAATAACCATCAGACTCAATGTAATCAAACGAAAGTCCTCACTGAAGAAAAAAATCACCTATGAGAAACAGAACTGAGTGAAATGACAAATTATGCTTCGAGGTGACAAAATTATTCTAGTTCTGGAAAAATTGACTAATTGCTACATCAAAGCAATGAAGCTAAATTACAAATACAACTTGCCAGGCATTTGTATTTTAGGCTCTGGCCAGGGTGATGGAGAACACTTTGTACCATGACTGAATATGTTTGGAGCTTGAGACGTTATCTAAGGAGTTTATTACTGGCTCTTTCCTCTGAAGAAATGACTTACAGAATTAGTTGAAGAGTATTGAGGCTAATGATACTCTCATCACTGGTTACCTCCCCATGCTTGAGTAACAGAGAAACCCAAACTTAAAAAATGACAACATTGAAGCACAGAGGAAAAATAAAAATAGTCTCAGTGTAGCTTACGAGGAGGAAAAACATTTAGTTTGTGCCTCAGAGGATTTACTAGCTAAGGAAAAATTATCTTTCGTCCAATGATGCTTATTTGTGTTGAACAAGGCTATTTGGCCATTCATGGTCAATGTTCAAACTATGATGGGACAACTGTTTGAAAGGAACCTGATTCCAAACCTGTTATTGTAAGAAAGTCCCAATAGATGCATACAAGGAACATGATAGCAACACAGTAGTATAGTGGGGAGAGCATTCAGCAACTGACAGGAGGGCCAGGGATAAATTTCAAGAGAATCCTTTGAACATTCCCAGCTTCACTTTAGCTATATGATTAGGGATTACCAAAGTACATTATCTTCCTGGAAAACAACATGCAGAACAAAGAAAGGTGCTGTAGGTCTTGGTATGAGTTGACCTCTACCCTCACACATTAAACCAACCTTATGGTTGAGAACTGTGGTGAAAGCAGGATTAAAATAACTCACTGGCAAACATTTATGGGAATTTAAAACTTGAGGGCTTGGGCATTTTGCAGCAGTGTAATGAATGCTCAAAAATGCAACCAAATGTACCAACAAAGCACAGGAGGTAAAAGCAAGGGAAAAATACCAATGCACACAAACCAAAAATATTTTCCGCTCCAAATTATTAAAATTTCAGGAATAAGTTCTTGGTGAATTACTGGACAATAACCCCAAGGCTTTTTGGTCATACAGTAGGGAGATACATGCCACAACACTGAGTCATTTGAAGATGAAAACGGTGAAGTAGTTGTAAACAGAGCTGACAAAGCTAATGTTTTGAATTGATATTCTGAAAGTGAATAACTAAGATGACTCAAAACCAGTTGAAAATCTCCCTGCCATTATGAACTAATGAGTTTCATCTTTATAAATGGCAAGAAATTGGTCAAATAACAGCAGATAATTAGATCTAACAAATCTTTAGGACCAGAAAGGATCTCAGCACCGGTATCAAAACGGCAAATGAAATGAAACCCTTTCTGGATATTATATTTGGAAGGTAAAGTGCAGCAAGACTGAAAAATAGTCCACGTCATTCCCATCTACAGGAGTGGAAGCAAACAGGATGCAGGAAATTACTGATCCAAATCATTAATATTACTCTTTTGCAAAATACTTGAGCATATTATTTTGAGTAACATCATGCATGCCACAGATAATCATAAGATTACCACAAACACACTACATGGGTTTTGTAAGAATAGAACTTGTGAAACACAACTTGGGTTCATTCATTCATAACATCCTAAAATCAGAAGAACAAGAAATTAAGTAGATTTAGACTAAGTAGATATTCTTTGGTTTCAAAAAAGTATTTGAAAAATTTCCTTAGTATTAGCATAGAGTGAAGACCCTATAGAGTAATTCCATTGACAGCAAGAGACCTCCCTCGGGAAGTTGCGAACTACAGCAATTTATATAGCGTATTTTGGTATAGGCAAAGAGAACTCCACAGGGTCTTTACTCTATGGTATTAGCTCATATACAAACTAAAATGATGTGAAATTAGTGAAAGTGACTTGGATTCGCGATCTTATCAGTGCAACAGAAAATAATATTTATTGCATTTGTTCCAATTTTGCGGAATCCAATTTGCAGTCTCTGGAGAACCGTGGGAGTGTAATATGCCCCTTCTTTTTCTAATTAAATATTGAATTTAACTGTAAAAGGCTTAGCAATGCTAGATTATTTGCCAATGATATGGTCATCTACCAAAATATGTAATTAATAAATCTGACTATGAGACTTTCTAGTAATCTCATTGATATTAATGCATGGTTTAATGAGTGGGGTCAAAAATTAAATTTGAAAAGGTGTGCACGAATACCTTTTTGGAAAAGAAATTCATTGTCTCACGGAGGTGGACATAAGATAAACGGGCCAAGTAACCTACGTTGGAGTCAAAAACCAGTTTCTCCCACATTACAAGAGCTCCCTTAAGAGTTAAGCCCTTCAACCTGAAAACTCCTGTAATGGGGGAGAAACTGTTGTCACTTAAGCTGACTTATCCAGCCAAAATCCCAAAAATAGAACCTGATGATGATACATTCTTAACATACTACTAAAACTGAGACGACATCATTAACAGGATGCCTATTTATTACATGCAAACCTCTAAAACTATAAAAAAATTAAATCTATAGTCAATTAATTAGCAATAAAAAGCTAGCATACAATAGTATTATTGAATAAATACTTACTATACAAATAACTGAATATTTCTTCAACAACCTCCCTGGGAGTAACACTTATTTTCTTTGATCCAACATCTACAACATATTTAGCATCTCCATCTTCAGTACTGATAGGACAGTATCCCTCAATCTCATTTGTGAATATTCCTTCTGAGCATAAACACATTTTGCTATGAATGATCACATTTCCTGAATTATTTGGTCCAGCCTTTGCTGCAACTCCAACAACCTATTAAAACATAAATAAACATATTAGGATAATTTGAGAAATGCTAGAACAAATGCCAAGGTTCACCAATTGAAATACAATCCTACATCTTCACCAGAACACCGAAGATGGAGAACACAAATTTTGACTTCCTATCAGATTGCATGGAAAAAAAATGCAAGATATACCTCGCAGCTAGTACATTACTTTTTTATAAGAATTTAATGTCAAAAATATTTTTGCATATAAAGAAAATGCGATTGAAGATGTGAACAAGCAACCGATGCTTTTACATTAACTTTTCATCATTATCTTCCAACTCCTTTATTTCACTTTAAAACTCTTTTACAACCCACGGATACTAATTTGTCTAATGTTAACGACTAACGTTCTTCAGCTACATAAGTACGTAAACTTTCATCCACGCATAATTTTATCACAGAATTTTATGACAGAATAGTAATATTATATTTTTCGCGGGTGACCCATTTGGAAGCTCTTCGAATTTCCACAAAAACAATTTTCCACGAGGACAGCAATTCCTGATTGTTGGTATATCACAAATACACCAATGTTAACCGCTTGATTTCGGTGCGCTCATAGCAAGGGTGGGATAATTAAATAAAATATTATGGATATGTACATCATTTATTACTGGACAGGAAAAAATATCCATGCCAGGGTTCCTAATCTCGCGTGGAGAAGAAGATGACATCAATTTATCAATCGAAGTATAATCAAATGACTACAAATATAAATAAAATTAAATAGCACTTTTAAGTGGGACGATTTAAATTTGAGCGGGATGATTAAAAAAAATGAACTACCTCTAATTGATATGTATCAACCATCGCTTACATTTTACACAACCTAACTACAATGATGCAACAGATATGCTACATAAATATACTACAGGATCGATACTTATAATTAAACGGGGAGCGAGGTGCGCGCCAATTACGACCGCTTTAAAGCACATTTGGAGCGCCTGAAAATAGTAAAACAAGTATTTGGTATATTGCGAAATAATATTAAGAAAATAACCATACCCTTTCGTTGTCCAATATTTCCACCGACGCTGATGTGACTCGCTCACCTACATAATTAACTAAAACTTGAACCTCGTCATCCTAATACATAAAAGGTATTTCATTAGAAACCTGAAACGTTAATACCACAGAAAACAAAAATCAAGTAGCGTTTGATACCTTGAGCATGGCAATGCATGCGGAAGTATTCCCCACGTACAAGCCAAACATCTCGAGTCTTATAAAATACTCTAAAAAATGCTCAGTGAAGAAAGTTAAAATGGAAGCTTACACACGATAGTGATAGCATCCAATGAGATCAGACCGAATCTTTTACTTGGAATTACCAATGTTGTCTAGACGCACTACGTAATTTTACGATATGCTACGTAATGAATTCTACTTAACAGAAATTGATAAAAAGCACGGAAAGATTACTCATCTCGGGGACCACTTAGATTTTCGATAATAGCGGCATCTCACGGGGAAACTTACGTACCAGGCTAGACGTTTCAATTGTCACGAGCGTATTTAGACGATGTTCTGCGCCACCATTGAGTGGCTCCCGTAACCACGGAGTATACAATAAATTATATATCAAGAAGTGTCGACTCAACGCTAAATTTTTGTTCCGCGTGAGTAAGTGGATACT
>LYUA01002343.1:135025-147754 GCA_002093875.1 Calopteryx splendens | reverse complement strand
TATAAGGGGATCGGCGTGCTTAGGAAGACGACGGCCTAAACGGAGGGTGAGGGAGAAATAGAGAGAGTACAAGTGAAATCGGAGAGGATGGAGAAGAGGGGTCTCGCGTGCGGCAGAATGGATTGACTGACAGGCGCACGGGGAAACCGGGGTGCCTGATGCCACCGCCCCCGAGGGTCGAGGCTCCAGGTGTGCACCCGGGTCAGTTTGATTAGGTAGATTGGAGGGTGTTTAATCATTGCATGCGAATAGAGCAAACACATTGTAGTGAACAGCAAATGAGGTACAAGATGAATTAACATGGTCCTTTTATGATAAGTTGGCAAGTTTGCCAGTGCACGGTAAAGAGTGGAGATAATAATGATTCAAAAAGGTGTAGGTGCTGTCTAATCGACCGGTCCTCTACAAGCAAGGCACAATTAATTGAGGTAAGTTTAATTATAATTTGGCACCAAAGGTCTCAATTCGTGCAGGTTGTTGTAGTTTATGACGTTTTAAATTAAACTTGAAATGCCTGAGGTCACAATGAAGTGGAAGCAAGTGAGCGACTGTGATTATCCCCCGAATAACTGATTTAGTAATGTTATTTGCCCAGGTACACGTGATACAAGCTTCAATTTGAGGATTTCTATTTCTCAATTTTGTGTTGTACGGTACTGGGATGTGTGGCCGTAGATTTTGGACGGCTCTTCCTTTAACACTAATGAAACACCTCTGAGCACTAATAGCAACTCATTCCTCTGTACTATTCATCTTCGTCACCTCCCCCTGATTCCCATTCCACCTGCCGATAAATTACCTATTATCTTCCGTTCCCTTCCCTATTTTCATATATTTCTTCATTCTGCCACTCTTTCCAACAGCCCACTGTTATCCGTGATAGAATTTTTCCCATCCTATTTCTCTCATTCCTCACTCCAAATAACGTTTAATCGTTTGTCTTTCTCCCGATTAAGATATATTTTCATCATTCTTCTTGCTCATATCTTAAAAACGTCCAGTCTATTTCCATTCGAGGCTTATTGCACTGCTGGTTTTTTTTCATCATTCTTGCATGTAATTATTTGGAAAACACAAGCGCAAGAAAAGTATTGAACAGAAAATGAGGCCAAATATGAATTTAAAAACCCACCTTTGTTTGACCGGGAAATATCTTGCGTCGGCCATTTCATAGGTGTAGGAGTGGATTCGAGTTCTTTTTTCTCAATGGTTCGTTTTATTTCCCTCCTGACAACCGTTTCTTGACCATGTGAAACTATGATAAATTCCAAACAGGAAGAATGACCTTCGTTCTTTTCCATGGAGAACATGGACATTTTTAATTCCAATAGCTCTTTACACTCTCCAATTAACTGATTGTTCATCTCTTCCTATTTCGAAACTTACATGTAATTACTTAAGTTCGGGTTTGAAATGGTCATGGGTGTGAAGAATCGCCTTTTAATTCCTACTCTGGCCTCTAATTCGAGAGCCCATTGGGTAGGTCACTGCTGGCAAAGTAAAACGTTATCCTCGCCTTTAAGTTCATATGATCGAGTCAATATCACCAGTATAGTCACTCCATCACTTTTCGCACTCAGTTGACCGCTTCGAAGTCGGGGAAAGGAAAACGAGGGGAGCTGTGGCGAGCGTGGGTTTCAGGAACCCACGACCGGATTGCATCCGCGGAGTACTTCGAGCGGCGAATCAAGAAAGTGAGCGATGATGAGAGCAGCCACTCCCCTCCAACGAAGTGAATGAATGGAAGAAGAAAGAGGCCCCGCCTCCTCCCCCGCGCCGCGTTCGATCTTCAGAAAAACCCCGCCAAGGACCCACCACATCTCTTTGAAGTTTGCGTGGTTGCGCTCCGCGGATAACTCTCTCTCTCTCTCTCTCTGATGACAGGGGAAAAAACCGGGAGAGGAGCAGAGAGTCGCGTGCATTAAAAATGCGGCAGAAGTGGAGGGGAAAATGTAACATTAAGCACGGAACGCACTGGTGATCCGCGGTATGCGACCGCCGAGGGAGGAGGAAGAGGAGGAGGGGGATGATTATGAGAGCAAAAGAGTAACGCATGCACGTGGAGTCGAACAAAGGAACTCCTAGCGACGCTGGAGATAGATTACGAAGGGATTTGCCGCCATTGGTCTGTGTGCTCACTGCAAAGGGACAGAGAGGAGAAAAAAAATTGAAGCAGAGGGTTTTCACTGTTCCCGAGATACACATATATGTGTGTATTCCTATGGAGAGGGAAAAATAAATTCTCCGCAAGGAGGCAAATATGTTGTAATTGGTTGCACGGAGGCCCACGGAGCAATGGGCGGCATAGGAACTCGCATGTGGGCGAGCTGCACGGCGGGGCGAAGGGGAGGGTGTTCGCGAGGAGTGGTTTGAAAAGGGTTTCCTGCAAACTCCACATGAGATTCAGATTCCGAGACTGATTAGCAAAAGTCTAGCGTCGTCCGCTGCGTACAACAATTCCGGCATCGGGAGTGGGGGGAGGGAGGGTGGGGGTAGGAGGGGAAACGGAGCAGGGAAGAGGGGAAGTTAGCAAAAGACTATTGGAATAGAAATTCCGATCCCATTAGGGATGGAGGCGAGGTAGCTAGTTTTTAGAATGATGTGTACTCTGACGACCAAACAAGCATCTCGTTATGTGGCTGGGATTTCAATATGGGAAGGGAATGATGCAAAAAGTACGCGATAGGAAAAGGAAAGTTTCTTATTTTTCGGTCGTTCACGAAAAAAGTTTTAGGGGAGAGACTGGCGGGGGGGGTGGCACAAGGAAGGACAAAGTGGCGCAGCTACAAGGAAGGACAAAGCATATGGGATGTTGTTGATGTGGCAAACAACGGAAAATAAATTGAGGACAAATTCAAATTTAAGATCAAGGGAACTCACGCACGCCATTTCATGCACGCCATTATTATCATTGAATGTACGGTGTTTCCAAGAATACACTGCTTTCGATGCGCCACAGACGGGAAAACTTTTTGCAGTCCCGCAGCTGTTTACTCTCCCGTTATTTGTGTCACGGGATGATGCGGCTAAAACAACCGTGCAAATGATATATCATTGCGTATACATTAGCTATAGTATTGCAAAGAAAATATATTAGGTTGAGTAGACATCAAGTTCCAAATGATCTCCCAAAAGTTAGAAGATTTCGTCGAGAAATTTGCTAACCATTCTCACAATTTCAGCTCAAACTTAATTTCATTAAATTACGTACAGGAAGTGAACGTTAAAATAAGAACTACTCTGCTTAACGAGATTAAACTTAGAATTGAAACCAAAATTCTAGGCAACATAAACTTCGGCCCAGAAATAAATACAGGGCTAAAACTTTATTCTGGTCCAAGAAAGCGTCATGCAATGGACCTTAGTGAAAACGAAACCTTTCAGACCCCATACCAAATCAACTACCAAAATCCAAATAACTAATCTGCGGTACGCATGCAATAATGCATGCACTCATATACAAACAACTGTTTATTGAAGTATTTAAATGACACTGACAAACATAAATTATTAATAAATATATTAAAGTAGGTAACTATACTTATCATCAACGTAAAGCACATTCATAAAATGAATAAGGCATTACTTTGGAATATGGTGTTTGTTATGTTTTTCACACACGGAATTAATGCCATTTATATTTGAGTGAGGCACCGGAGACGTTTTAATATTACTTTCAATAAAAAGTGGCTGGTATTATTTATGATTAGTTAATGGTAATCTACCTTAAGGAGGTGGATTTTTGGTCCAAAAACATTATCACTAGACCAATTGTGATGAAGAACATTTTATAATCAGTAGTATTATACACCAATTTTTTCTTTAGCACTTCAAAACTTGTTTTACCCTTCTTGCTGCTGATATATCTATTCTTTTCACAATTTGTTTTGCAATATACTTATTATTCTTCCTCCCTCAACAGCCTTCCACATTCCTTTACCTCTCATTATTTCCCATATGCACATCTCCTGCCACCATCAAAAATCCCTCTTCCATTCCATTTATTACCTAGAATACCCTTCAGTTTTTCCCTCTTGATAGTGTTCTCAGAAGCTATGAAATGCTAAGTTTAATCTTTCTTCCTGAGGGCTCCCCAGTTGTAGGCCAGTTGAAGATTTTAATCTTCCATGATATTTTCCACAACAGTGAATTTTCTTGACGAAAATGGACCAATACAGAAGGCATCCTGGATGACTATTATCTTCAACGAGCATAATCATCTTTACCATTCTTCATATTCCTCCCAATGATTACACAATGAAGAATATTTAAATTTTCTTATTTATCAGACATAATATTTGAATTCATTTTTAAAAGTGCAATTTCATATGTAAGAAGAATTAATGTACAACAAATTATACGAAAGCACTGAAATTATGTTAAAAAATACATTGAGCACAAAATTGTTTATAACTTGCTCATTTGATGCCCTTTATCATCACGTATTTCCCGGATATAATCTGTAGTGAAATTTTATTTCCAGGGTACCTAAGTATCCGGTTGTGCAAGACACTGTGCCTAATGCGATGCCTGACCCGGCCATGGCTGTGGAAATGCCTCAAAAAACTTGGCAACCTTTCGTAAGCTAAATCCTAATTTACTGAGATTTGCAAGCTGAGATTACCTATTTTCAATGAGTATAAAACTTTAAATATTATTTCAGGTACTTTCTCCTACAAAGTTCATGGCTCTGAAGGCCATATCTCAGCCCTCAAAAATTATTAAAAAAATTGATGCTGCTCTTTGAAAACCATATGAAAATATGTCCTTGGGGAAAAACATCCAATGCACAAAAATAAAATTACAAACAAGATGTTGTTTCCCAGGAAAGTGGAACATTTGACTGGTGAGTATTGTATTTTTTAACATTATAATTTAGTAATACTGCATTAATCATATAATATACATGTATGTTGTCATAATATAATGTAATAATACTTTTCTGATTTTTTATCTTCCTTAGATATTTTTGTGGCCAAAATGTGTTAAAATATTCTTATAATTTTAATTTCTTTTCAGGAATATTTTTTAAGAATTGAGGAGAATAGGAGAAACAGAGGATTATAGCAATGAAACGAAAAAGAAATGCCGTCAGTGGTTGCAAGAGAAATTTTAGCATTAAGCTGAAAAATTTAAAGAAAATGTGCATAAAAATTAATAAATAAATGTAAAAATTTATATTATTTGTATTTAATTTTTCCTTTCTTGTTGATTTGTGTTATTGCTGCTGGAGAGTTAAGGGAATCCTACGGAAGAACTGAAGGAATCTCTACAGATGGCCTTAAGGAATCTCTACAGAACGCATTAAGGGATATTTACAGAATTTCTTAGGATAATTTGTAGAAATGCCTTTTAAAAGTGTTTCAATATTTTAAGGAATCTCTACAGAATTCCCTAAGGTGTGCACATATTTTTTAAGGAATTTTTACAGGATTTTTAGCAGGGTATCCAATAAAATAAACAAAACATTATATATGCACGCTAAATAGTATAGGTAACAATGAGTTATATCGGTCTTATTAACCTGCTAAAGTATTGGAAACTATTTTTATCAGAGGTAATATATATTTATCCCTCCTAAAAATTATTTATTGCTTTACCTAACTACGATCGATGTGACATTTATGGAAAACAGTGGAGTTAAGAAAAGAGAAAGTTGAAAAAAGGTATTAGATTCCTTATTAAGCAACCAAATTTCTCCAAATCTTCTTCTACCTTTTTAAAACCATTACCATAAACATACAAGCAGTTTTTCTCAGGAGAAAAATAAAACAGAGGAACCGGCGAATGTAAAATTAGAAATGTGAGATTCTTTCAAAGCATTCGGGCTTAACTTTGTGGATTAATTCCACCATAAAATTTGAAGAACTTTGTAATATTCGATACACTTGATTGAACTCGGCTGGGGTTTTCGTCTAAGTGTCAGCGTCGAGGATAAAAATGAAGAAGGTACGTGGAACAAATTGATTTTAATTTCATTAAAATGATAATACATTGGCATTAATTTAAATGGTCATTTACGTATTACTAAACGATGTTCTTATTTCTAATTATTTAGTCATTAATACTAATTTTATTTCAATTTGAAAATTATTTGAAGAATACCACTTCGTTCATCATTCCCTTCTCTGAAGAATATTACCGAGAATCTTTAAGAAAGAGTAATGTAAACGGTATTGGTTAATTCTTTTATTTACTACTATGATAAAATAGATGAGCAGAACTGCACTGATAACTACAGAGATAAAATCACATAGTCCATGTGCTATGGGTTTGGCTCGAATAATGTTTACCTTTTTTGGTGATAGGAAAACTCAATAAGGAAAAAAAGTTTGATTAATTACATTAGTGAGTAAAAATACATCGTTGATACATGAAGGGTGCCGTCTATATGAAGGAACGTATTTTTTTTTAAACCGCCTCTCTTGGATCTAGAAATGAATGAATGGATCCGATAAATTTTTGTCAAAACAATGTTAAAATTATTTCTCTTTCCAGTCGTGCAATATATCAGTAAAATACGTCTGAACTACTGTAATAATCAGTCATAAAATGTTTAAAGCATGGGGATTCTATGAGGAGGAAATAATGTAGGCATGCATCTACTCACTGTTCCTGACATGCCCTAGAACTGCCTTAAGTTGTTTGCATGAGGAAACGTCGCTCAAGTGTTTTTCCCTGCGATATGTTAATGGTCATACAGTCGGCAGGCTTCAGTGTTTTTACTGTCAAAATACTAACTTCTGACTATAGCCATCTAAATTACACTGAAATTCGAGTCAAATTAATTGTGATTCATAAATTGACAATTTTAAAAACAAACATTTTAACCATAAATTACACAAAAGTTTACGAAACAAAAATAGCAATAATCGCTCACCGTAAGTTAATATTAAATTAAAAACCAGCTTCGCTATTCCTAAGGTTCAAAATAATTATTGCAAGTTAAAAAAACAGGATGTCTACTTTTTTATGGTGTTTTTCAGGCCGTTAGTTTACTAAAAACGAGGATTACATAATAGAATCGACCGATGTATTGCCCAAATGTTATGGCTTTTTTTTCTCTCTACATTTTACCTGCACATATAATCAATCAAAATATATACTACCACGATATTAATGACAGATTAAACATTACACATAAAACAATAGACAGCAGTAACCAGCAGCAACAAATCAATCGCGAAAAACGAAGATGCCGGGGGCAAAAATAGCCATAATTAACCGCACTGAAAACGTCGATAAAATGCAGTGGCTTATTTGATATATTTTAGAATTTTATCAACCAGGATACAGACATCTTTAAAAAATAATAAGTTTAATTTAATCAATTATCCTTATTTTAGTTCCACTCCTATACTCATAGCTTAATTATTACATATTTTGTCGAACGAAAGAAAACTGACCCTTCGGGAAATTCTTCTCTTTTCCCATTATTTTCCATTGAAAAAAGAATTATGTTTCTCAACCTGGGGCACCTTAAATGGATTTTTATAGTTTACTTGCGTCTTTGGCAACCTACTTGCCGATTTTTCAGCCAACTCCATCTCGACGGATCTTTTGTTTCAGGAAAAATTTGCAGCATAAGTACTTCATTCCTCTGCATCATTATCTCAGCAGCAGGAAAAATACTAATAAACTATTTCATGCTATTATCATAAAAATGGTTCAAAAATTAAGAAACTCGGAAGTCTATCTTTGTAACAAATGGTAACTAGTTCTTAGAATTCCAAAACTTAAGCAGCGCTTAATACAAAAAACTCTGGCGAATAGAGTGATGGAGACCAAGAAATATTCTTTTGTTTACGCAATGTAAAAAGAAAAAAAATTTACTCGTAAATCAGAAAAGGGTTTGTGTACAACATTGTTGTTATGAATAATAGATTTCATAATGCTCTGAAAACAATAAGCCATTTTCTTTGTTAATACCTGGAAGCATCCTTATCCCTATAGCATCAAATATAATATGGCTAAAGGCTTTAGACTTAAACACTAGCGGTCGGACTTAGCTTTACCCAGTAAAAAAGGGGTACTGTCCTAAATTTACTATCCATAAAAATGCATCATTCAGCTATTTTATGTTCAAAGAGTGTAATAATGAGTCAAAAACATCAACAAATACTTACTAGGTAAGGTTAATCAATTAAAATTAAAATACCCAATTCTTCGAATTCTTCCAACACAACCCATGAGTTCCATCGTTGCAATCCATCCAATCCATGCAATTTGGAGTAGAGAACCATTTTTCACTTGAAACCGTTTTCAAGGAAGCAAGTAATCATGATTCTGCATGCTCGTATTGGGTGTGTTGTATTTAGTTGGCTCCAAGTTTAAGAAATACTCTTAAAAGGAAAAATGGGGAGGATAAAATCAAATATCTGTTTGTATTTAATTTAAAATTCGTTAATATTAGTATCTATTACTTTTTTTGCATCTAAATTACTCAAAACAGTCCATCGCGATGGCAAGTATTCAATCCATATCCGAAATTAGTCTTTTCTTCCGATGCTCCAGCCCAAAGGTTTAGTCTCAACTTTTGAAATATTTTCACTTGCTATTTTATTGCCATTTTATGTACCTGTAAGAATGCAAATGGATAATAATTTTTCTAAATTTATTTTTATAAAGGTTACATTTAAAATTACTTTCATCACATAAAGTTGATCATGGAAAAATTAATAATACGGCATGAATTGACAAAGAATAAAGTTTTTGATCTATTTTACCCCTATAAGTACCTAGCATCAAATATAATCTGGCTAAAGTCTTTGGTTTCGACAAAGCAGGTCTGAATTAATCTGTCAACGTTATGAAACGCTTGTTTCAACAATACTAGACAGCATATGTAAATTTAGAAATAAACTATTATTTTTTATTCAATTTTTAACACTCTTAGATTTAATGCGGCAAATACCACCTCATTCCTGATCTCATCTAATCATTCCTGATCTCATTATTTTCCTCCTATTCATGAAATAGGAGGAAAAGCTAATGGGAAGTTTTAAAGCTTGACATTAATATCACTAAAATATGAAATATTTCGAAATGTCAGCCGAAATGGCGGTATATATTCAAATTTACTTCTTGACTAAGCATTCTATTTATATTACGCTAGTATTTTTTTCACATTCACAATACAATTTTCAAATTTAACAAGGAATTTATTAAGTGGATCCACTAAATTAAGTTGGGAGCGCGTAATTATATGCAATGTATATTACACATTTTTGTAGCAAATATCATTGAGTAACCAATACTGATTTTCAATGATGGACCCACCAATAAACGAATAACTTGGATGAAATAACGCAAAAATGAATACTGTTGATCTCTTATGTCCAGAATATTATGCACAACAATTTTCTTTATTTTTCCACATTATGGACGATTTATCTAATTACTAAATTAGTTGAACTCAAAATTTTAAAACCTATATCTAAAGCTTCAAACGTAAAAATTACTCTTTCATCGGTATTAGAAAATTATTTCAACAACAGAGTGAAATTGAACTTCTTTGAATCAGCTGCGAAAGAGGATATAATACGGCCTCAAGATTAGGACAGCTTCATAAACGAGGGGCAATCCCATAGTAGGGTCACTCTCTTCCTTGCCAATACCAAAGTCATGGATGGTGGAATAAAAGTGATTAGAAAGTGACCAGGGGTCCGTTTCTCAAAACCATATTTCATTTTACAAGGTTCACATTTAAAGAAAATTCTAATGGAAACAAATCTGTTACAGCTCTTATTACATTTACTTTCCATGATACTGCCATGATTGTTTTTAGAAAACTTGTAAATTGATATGTAGCTATCATAAATAGGTCCCAGGATTGCCTAAAGATATTTTGGTATAACGGAATTTGTAAATAATAAATACCTAATCTCAAAATCCAATGCTACCTATGCCTCAAAGATAATGCTTTGTCGAAATTTTACACTACGCCATTACGATTTACACTAGGAAGGTTTCACTATAGTTGAAATCATAATATTTATGCTCTTAGATTCCTCTTACCCAACGCAAGTTGCTATTGCTGTGCGAAGGGTTCAAATAACATCGCAATTTAGTATGAAATATTTTCCAACACACCAGCCATGGAGTGTAAATGTTTAGTGGACAAGGATCAGGATCTATGTGCCCACTACAACTAGTCTCTTAACATTTAAATTTTAGTATAATTTAAGAAATAAATCTTCCAATTCCTGTCACTTGATTCTATATATTTTTAAATTTGAAATCGAGCTATTTTTGTGTCCCTTGGATCAAAATTCTGAGTACCGTAAGTTAAAAAATTCTAACAACCTACTAACAGCAATTATGCAATAGTTAGTAGAGTAATAAAAGAATTTAACAGTGCAACATTTATTGAATCATCAGTTTTTCCACAGAGAGTGAATGAATCAAAAAAGTTAATTGCAGTTGTACTTATTTCCTTGCATCACTTAAAGGCGATCCCATAAAATAGTATGTGAGAACTTCACGTTTTAACTTATAAAATCAACCTCTAAGCACGCGGATGACTAGCTGATGAGGATTATCTATAAATTGAAAGCTTAGTGGAGATAATATCAATAATAACTTTATTTTCTTTAGGTTAGCAAATTGAGGGTTTGCATGCAATGCTTATCTACACATGATGGGTTTTATTTAGTTATCGAAGAAAATCAGCATGAGAATAGTTAATAACGAGAAAAAAGTATTTACACACCAAAGTATCGATCCGTAGCTTAAGTTAGGAATATATAGTGATTCTACATTTGAATAAAAGCATTAAGAAATAAAATCAATGCCTGAAATTAGGTGATAGAATAACAATGATATCGAAAGGTTCCCTTTGAAATGACTGATAGAAGTTCAGTTCACACCAAACCTCTTGCAACAACAATTTTTGAAAAAGCTATTATGAATGAACTATTCTGAACTGTTATTTGCTTCCAAGTGATCAAATGCTCCAAAAAGGAAAAAAGTGATTAATATTTTTTTAATTGTTGGCAGAAAATTTACAGATCAAAGCCAAAATCTGCGGGGCAGCATTTTTTCCAACCACTGTTGCCTTATTGGATGAAGATTATCCCGAAAATAACAATACGAAATTCAGGATCGGCATGATATTGGCGTGGATTCCTATGTGGCAAAAGTACTGGAGTTATGTTAGCGGAATTGAAGCTATTTTTGTGCCGCCTATAATTTTTGGTAACACTTTGAGGTGAGTCACTTTACCTACGTTTTCAAGTCAAGTGAAGCACCAGTCGGCGTAGATTTCTGATTTGCTTTCGATGCATCATGTATCAAGAGTGTAGAACTTCAATTTAAAACTTCTAAAAGAAAACAATCAGTAACTCAAAAACTTGAGAACATGGAAGCCAGGAAACATTCTCAAACAAAAGAAACTGCTGTTTCTCTTATGATATCTAACTCTTATTTCTCTTTTTTTTTACTCTTGTTTCTCTAACTCTTAAGGTATATATCGCGACAGTACCGTCAACGCAGTTACCCACTGCTGTGCATACATATGCGAAATATTCACAGTGTAAAAATCCCCGGTTCCCGGTTCAGGCGAATGATTTTTACACAGTGAATTTTTCGCATATCTTTAAACATGATAAAGCCCTTTATTAACTAAAATATTTACCAGTAATCAAACTATTACGGAACAACCAACTGACGCATAGGAAACTTTACTCTAAGGTCACCATCAATAAGAGCTTTCACTTAACCAGCGATGAATATTAAAGTACTTCAGGTAGAAAAAAATAAATTAATAAACAAAATTGACATGGATGAGAGATTTATACTTAAAAAATGAAATTAAAGTTTACAATAAACTTATAGTTTTAAAAAGTATCGAATTCTTTCCTTCGTTTTATTTAAATTACTTAATTAGGTTTATTCTTTCATTTTGTTTTCCATATTTTTATTGCCCTACATTTTATTATTGTTTAGAAAAAAAGACAGGTAACACAATTACTTTCATAAGCAAACCATTAACAAACACTTCCTGCAATACGAAGGATACAAAGATAAATCAACTCCCATGAAAATCATTCATGAAGTGATAAAATCAAATAATATATCTTCTAGTAAAAAAGAGTCGACGTAGCTTTGGATATAACCGACGGCATTGCAAACGATAGAATCGTGAAAAACATAACAGCATTTGCAACGATTTACGCAAAGTGACGACCTTGTCACCGAATTTTATGACGCAAGGTAACCAAAGGCACCCAATGAACCCTTTTTGATCGAATAAGTGAAAGGACATCTTGTTTGTTTTATTTTTTGAAAAAAAATCTTAATTTCCCAAAGTGTAAAAACGTTAACGGCATGGCGACGCTCTCAACCACCCACGACACATGTTTCGGAGGGATGACCATCAATAGTTTCCTCATTTAAGGACTCGATTGCATTCCAACAGAGGACGGACGCGCTGTAGAGTTAATTCGAAACCCGCTATACAGAAATAAACGACCAAATGAAGTGAAAGTGATCGAAATTGAGGAAGCGGCGCGGGCTTTTTGTATGAAGAGAGAACGGGTGGGGGGCGGAACACGAAATGGAAACGGAGGAGGCAATGAAAATAAAATTCTTGTTAAATAGATGGATAGATGGGGAGGGTGGAGGAATGGAAAATAAAATAAATATGAAAGGCGAACGTGTGGTTTACACGAATGTATGTATACATATATATATATATATATATATATATATATATATTATATATATATA
>LYUA01002343.1:117217-129304 GCA_002093875.1 Calopteryx splendens | reverse complement strand
CAGGGAGGGGGGGTTTGGGTCTCCTGGCCTCAGCATACCACCACGCTTAAAGGACCTGATGATGATTGCAGCGCAGGGAAATACGTTGACCCTATTCTTTTCAAACTTTCCGATCCGCGAGAGAATGTTTAACTTGAGCCACAGTAAAATCGCGTCGTTCTGCTATGAAAGAAAAAAATCACTTGCAGCTCTTGGGAACATTTAAAAACTGCTTCCCACGTAAACGAACCAGATTAAGAGTCTGACAAGAGCATACTTAATCCATGGAAGAGAAAATGTTCTCTTTTTTCTGCAAGTCCTGCAACCGGCGTCGTGAGTGCACATTAGAACTTCCAGAAAAGAGTTCAGTAAGAATATGGCTCAGAAAAATAATGCTGTTTATCACGAATTATAGGAGTTGAAAAATATTTTTGCGGAGATAACCAAATACCACGTTTGAGGAATGTTTCTTTTGGTGTTTTCCAACATATTACTGATGAGGGTAAAATTTTCATTCCTTTTTCGAGGGTTTTCGGCTGGCTCATTTCTTACCTACCAAATTTTACCTTAGGTACTGAGGTCTGAGAAGATCAGTCCAAGACTATCGCATATACTTCCGATAGTGCGCCTTTATCTATTTCGCTCTCCGCCGTTGGCAATGATAGCCCTCGGCTCGGAAAATAATCGCGTAGATGTTTCCGTCCACTTCTGGTAGGTAACATTGGAAATTCAAATCACCAAGCCTTTAAAAAACTGTGAAAAGAGTGCTCTTGAAAATATGCGGGTGGAATCAGGTCTCAAAAGAGAGAGCATCACCGCTACCAGAAATCCATGTCAGTAAACGTACCAGTACCTACTATGTATATGAAAGTAGTATCCCAGACATTTGTCCCTGCAGATGAGTGAAATCTATCATTTATCTCTCGCATCCTCTTCCCCATGCCTCTTAGTCTTTCCAATCTTCATTTCCTGCCTTTTTCCTACGTCTATGGAAGCTTCAACCAATATTTACCCGATCGCCGCACTTTTCTCCTCCTTAAGCGGTTGTCAGTTTAGTATTTTTTTGGCTAACGGGTAATCCTCCATTATTGTTACATATCATCCATACCATTTAAAAGTCTTTTCTCTATTTCTTCTGTGTCTTTTGTCTACCTGATTCATTTTCCTTATGTTTTCATTTGTGATTCTTTCTAACTTTGATATTCTGCAGCCTCTTTTTATAAAATTTATCTTTATGGCCTCTATAGTCTTTTGTCTATCCCTTTTGGTCATTTCCCAAGTTTCTGCTCCAAGCTCGGAATGATATTTTTTTATAAATTTGATACTTTTCCTTTCTTTTAAAATCTTTTGACCATGATACCTATACTATTTCATTGCTTGTCTTGCTTGATATATTCTGTTTGTTTTTGCTTTCTTTCATGTTCCCTCTTTTGTAGAAAGAAAGAGAAAGAAAAAAAGAAAGAAGATAGGTATGTCAAGGCATAAAAAGCAAATGAAATCGTTTATTTAATTTTCATTGGTGCCTATCTTGGAATTTATTTCTCGACGTTAAATTAGTCAATCAGCCGTGATTTTTTAAGTTTAAATGCACTTTCACTTTGGTCGCTTGGAGGATTGGTTTCTTTACACATGCTTGTCAATGGACTCACCTCTTTGTAGGTGCGCTCAATGCATTCCAAGACGAGTGAGATGCAAATAAATTAACTCTCCTCCGCCGGTTACCCTTGGATGGCCGGCCCTGCTCCCTTCCTCCCTCCCACGGAACAGTCCTCCTCCTCTGACTTACCTTTTGTTTCCCCCTTCGAGTTGTGCTCCGCGGGGCGGCAAATTAATGGCGTTCGTGACCACGCCGGTGCGCGGGGCGCACGGGCGTGGTAACGCCCCCAGTGAAGGATGTGCAAATTGAAAGAACACGGCACTTAATTTGAAAGCCTTGCCCATTCTCGCGTTCCTACCGAAATATTTTTTCTACACGACGGTGAATCTTAGCATGAACAATCTTCTCCAGCGGTTAATGACGAATATTGATACAATATAAGAATAATAATGTGTGCTAACTTATAGATACTATTTGTGCTTCTTGGTGTTGGTCCTCCCTCTGAAACATACCTTTAGAGCGTTTCTCAGGGACTTTAAAAGGATTTTTTTGACCCCTTCAACATCCTCTCCCTCAGCCCTTAACCCTTCCAACCGGTGCTTGTACCCCCTGACACACGTCTTTTGGTGGATCGCGGTGTATTTTTGTAGATGTAGATGTATATGTAAGTCAATGCATGAACGAAATTCTTAACCCCACGATTTTAACGTTCCCTGATACAATTTTTATCCAACCGTAGGTGCAATAAAATGTACTTCAATTGCTTGGATTTTTTTATTTTGCAGCCACCTCAACCTTTTTGGGAGATGTATTTTCGCTTTTTATTTTGGCTTTAGAATGATATTATTTTAATCTTGGAAAAACTATGAACATCAGAAATTTCTGTTTAGCAAATTTAATGCGTTCTTCTTCCCGGGGCCTACCAGATGGTGAAGGAAAATATTCCTCAAAGAACTTAATTTGGGTATATTTTAAGCAGGCTGACTCTCAGTAGCTCTCAGGTAAGCTGAAGTCCTTAGGATATATGTATTTTGCATTTTTATTGCGTTATATTGTACCATGGGGTTTGCGCCCGGCAGAAGAAGGAGCGCTTTCCTGAGTGTCTTATAGCGCGAGTAACGCAAAACAATTTCCTTCAACGTGATACATGAATGGAGAATTATGCCGATCCGAAAGAAAGATTTTTCTTTAAGAATACATCTTTTCAACATTCTCAATACTCGTTCATTCGCGATGGGCCTTCTTCAAAATAATTCCTGCTCAATCATAACCCGAGAATAAAATACTTGAGGAAATACCTAGAATGAACAATAACGGAAGGGCTAATGCATTAGCCATTGATATTTACATTTAATTAGACCACTCGCTTTTAGCATCCCAGTTGGTATATATATGGAGGCTGACAGAACCCTTGGAGATGCATGTCTCCGGTTCCTTTTCAAGCACCACGCCATGGGCCGCGAAAGAAAGAGGGGCCCTCTTGGGGGGAGGGATCGCGTTCTAGCGGCCTCAGAGGCCCCCCGGGCGCTCGGGGGGCCTCCCTGCGCCCAATCCACTCTCCTGAGGCCTCCCAATTCACCCACGTGAAAACGCCCCCTTCCTCGTAAGCACCAGGGTGAGTGAAGTCTCACCCAACCCCAACTCCCCTCAACGCTAAACAAGCAAGGGCGTCGCATGTGTGCATGGCGACACAGGGAGGTTACTGTCCGTACATTGCAATTACCCAGTGGGCAATCGCCGAGACAACATGAACCATATTTATTTTGATGCATGCCATCCATTCTTTAGTTTCTCAATCCGAAGGTTGAGAAACTTTAGTGCTTTTGTTTTTTTCCCTAATTATTACATCCCAACGTCAGGGTTTAATGCTCAAATGGATCTCGGTAAATGCACATTTTGATGGAATAGCAAAAATAAGTGCAAACTAAAAGGGAAATAACGCCTGTGGAAAAGACTATTGACACCTGGGAACATAGATTTAGGAAGATTTTCATTCAAATATAAATTTGGTTTATGATTCTCTGTAGCGAGGAGGCAAGAACAATGCACAACATCGAAGAAATAAAGATTGAGGCATTGTAAATGTAACATTTCAGGAGGAAGACGAAGATCATTCTAATAGAAAGATCGGAGAACATTCGAAGAGGTTCTAAGAGGAGAAGCAGAAGGAAGAAGAGAAAAATATTATTGGACAAATTTGAGACATTTGAGGAAAGGGCAGTCTGAATTACAGAGGAGGTCACTGGATAATATGAGTTTCAAGGAACAAATTAGTGCGTCAAATAGAAGAAATATGTGGGGATGAAACACCCACATATTTCTTCTATTTGACGCTCTATACTCAATAGAAGAATTGAGTGCAGAGCTGCAGTAAGTTATAGGATTTATGACCACTGACAATATTTCCTTCCAGGGCATCCATCTTTCGCCTTTGTTCCAATGTGTTCATTTCCCCTAGATCACCTAATATTTGTTGAATATATTGTGTACTTATTTTTTTATTACTTAAAGAAAATTCACATTCTCTAACCTTATTTCTTCACTAATATATATTTCTGCCCAATTGATTTTCGACGTATCCAATGTGTAATTTCTAAAGCCTCCAGTCTCTTGTCAACTTCTCCAAGTGCTGGCATTTAACTATTCTCTCGTCACTGATACTCTGCAGTCCTGCTTCTCACTAAGTATTATAGTTAAAAGAATAGGTAGACGACACATGCTATCTTCATGTCGCCAGGGAAAATAGAGGAATAAAGATTGCACTCAAGTGACCTTTTAACCTGTGCAGTGCACATTCACTAGTTTTGTCTAATGTCGAATATAGTTCGTCGCATGTAAGGAAGTGGATCTGAAAAGATCTGATCGCCTACATTAACCATGATTTAAAAAAATATCATTCCTACCACGCGAAATTAAAAATAGTACCTCAGTAGGTACTTTTTTTTAAGTTCACGTCGTTATTTTTCTTCTGCAAAAGGAATACTTTCAATGGTAGGGAACATCTGAGGCATATATCACTCTTGAATAGAATCGCAGCGAAGCACCTTCCTTGGTATCACGGATTTTTTTCTCTGGATTTCGTGGATGGATGTGGAAACACGGGTGCCGATCCCGAAAAACCGGGACCTCTTAGTGACCCCACCCCATCAACCATCGGCGCTAACCTGCCCCGCTCCTCTCTGAAAAACTTCCGGTTTTTCCGCCACCCTCGGTCGGCAACATTCCCAGTCCTCCACAATAGCCCTCGCACCACCTTCTTCTCCCTCACTCCCGAATACCCTGGGTCTCTCCCTCCCTCACCTGCTCCAACGGGCCGGTTCCCTAACCCCTCACCCCTCCCACCACCCTCCTCTCTCCCTGTCCACGCTCCCCAAACTTAACGCCCTTCGAAAAAAACCCCAGCGGAGCCCCGAACTCTATCCAAGAGGCGTCTGGATTTCGGGACGGGTGGATCGAATTTTTTTTCTCTCCCGCGGGAGGGTCGCTTTGGGGGTCTCCCGCTGCCGTTTTGTGCGAGTTCACCAAAGTTTGGCCCCTTTCATGTGACCTCGGAGGAGATAGTCCTTTTCCAGCGAATGAATCGCCGTTGGAAGCTGGAGAGATCCCGGCTGAAAAAAAAAATTAATTTAGAAGTGAAAACGTCGCAGTCGTTTGCGGGCGGGTCTCATCTTTGCGTTGGTTCCTATCGGAGTGAGAACCTACGGACTCCTCCCCGCGCCGCCACTGGGAAGTAAGCTCCACAAAGTCAGAAATCCTCTGCACGTCTTTCGGTGTCCAAATACCTGTTGGATTGAGAGCTGAGAGCCGCATTCCATAGGTAGGACTAATTTCTCCAATCTCAATTTGAGTTCAACTTTATCGAGTTCATGTTTTCTCAAGTAGGTGCTGAGCTTATGGTCCAAGAATTTTAATATTTCCACTAGCCTTTAAAGTCGAGGATCATACTTATTTATTTGTAAATATTTAAGTTTAACATCGGGTATTAAATATTAGATATACGTGGCCATATTACCATTTAAAATATTGAGACTCCTAACGAAGAGACTCTTTGTTATCCTGTTCCCTCGTTTTCACCAATTTGTACGCCCCTGATGTGAAGTAATCGTACTGTTACGAATGGGGCTCGTGGTCCATCCTTGTGGGTAACTCCTGCTTCCAAAGACATCCCAAACTCTAACATTAAAATGAATCAAAGAATGAATATATGAATTGGTATGAATAACAATAAAAATTATCAGGTGTAACACCTGGCCTAAATTACACACATTAAAAGCTAAATAAATTAACTTACTATGGGCATGTTTCTAAAGTATTTAACTTGGTAGCCTTTAGCTAATATTAGTAGCTTTTTCATTCCATATTGGAAATTCAGTTCACTGCGGAAGTTCTTCTTCTACCTTTTGCGCTACAGCCCAGTATGACCCTTAGCCTTCTCTGCAATATTTCTCCAGGATTTTTTGACTCTGGCTTTTTGCTGCCATCTTTGTACACCCATTGTTTGCAGGTCTTCAATGACGTCATCCTTCCATATTTACTTTGGTCGCCCTCTTTTCCTTTTTCACTGCGGAAGCTTTAACATGAGAATTGCATGTCATGACTGAAGATGCTTTGCAAATTTTTTTAACTGTATTATGCGTTTTTTATGTTACAATACGGCTAAAATTAATGTAACTTGGCGACATTGGCCATCCCATCTTTCAGGTGATAAGGTAGTATTTAACTAGGAAGGTAAAAATTCTTATGAAGACGTTATAGAACTTTCCTTTCAGAAGGAGTAGTTAGTTTTAGAACTTGCGGTTAGCATTGCTTTTCCTAGGTTTTGTACATTTTTATGCAATATGAAATGTTTTTTTATTTTTAATGCAATGATCTTAAATTTTTCTGCGACCATATTCTAGACATCATGCTGGTGAGAAATATTTTTGGATTTGAAAGGGCTGCCAACGTGTTATTAAACGAGTGAACAATCTTCATTATCACAGTCCACCGACATTTTAAAAGTTTCCTAAAAAAATGAAATAGTCCCGTCTATATCTATTTGTGAACAAAAAAAGGAATCGCATTTCTCCACAAATGAGAACAAAAATTGAAAAAAGAACAATGAGGATTCACCTCTGTAACCAATTGCAGATCGTATATAGTCGACGTCTGTGTTGCATCAGGGTCCAATGCTCAAGAAGACTTCCGTAAAGGAATATGTTGAAAATATCAAAAGTAATTTTAGAAATTTTGAGCAACTGAGAACTTAGCAGCAAGTCACCAACAATCAAGAATCATGGGATACAAATTAGGGGTATTTATGAATTTGACAATGGCGTCTCTCTTGTTAGAAATATAAAGTGGGAAGTTAGAATTTTTTAAACTTTTAATGTAGAATGATAATAAGTATTAATTACTCCTATCAAAATTTGTAAGTAAAATTATTAATATTGCAGTCAAGAGATGGTAATCTTGAAATATTCTAAATTAATATTCTCCATACCTCGCTCTTGCAAAAGGGAAAGAAGACCCGATGATAATAATATCTTATATCAATATTCGAATGAAAAATGCAATACCTTTGAATTTACTTAAATAATTAAAATAAAGTTAGATTGCTGCAACCTAAGGATGGTAGCATGACCACAACCGAAGGAGGAATTTAAAAGAAGTATCAAAAGAACCCATACAGTAAAAGTAAAAAAATCATTTTACTCAAGAACAAAATTACAACTCCCAATATACCTACAACTTCCGAAATAGTTGAACACCTTTGATAAGATCACATAATAAAGCTTATGTTTGTAGTTTATTTTCTGAAGGAGCATGACTTGAGCAGCATCAGAAACAGAGAAAATAAAATCAGAAGGAATGAAAACGTTGTGCTAAAGAGGAATGATGAAGTAAAGTTAATAAAAGAGATACGTCTATTAAAGGCTATGACAAGAAGTAGAGCGAAAGTAAATATCACATTCCAATGCAGAGAACGTTGCCAAATTCTGTATTGAAAAGAGATCAGCGATGGAATTGCCATTTTCCTTCTTCTTCTGTTTTGATCTTACTCATTAAGGTTAAAATGAACAGCCGAAATCTACTCATGAAGGCAATTCACATGAAGAAATGAAGCAATGCAGAGAATTTTTATTATTATTTGGTAATCTACCGGTTATGGCAGGTTTTTTTGGACACACAACCTCAACCATACAACAACCCCTTCTTCACTTCCGAGTACTTTCTGTCTCACTTCATTATACCCATTATGCCCAATCTTTTCTCCGCCTACCCCGAGGAGAATTATAGAGAAAAAGAACTTAAAACGATTATGTACTGCGAATTACTAAAGTCTCAGCAGTTAACTAAAAGTAATATGCAATTTTGCTTAACTATTAGGCACTCATAAATCAGACAACTTCACTTATTCGAAAAAGTTTTGGAAGAAAATGGGAAAAATTATAAAGAACATTAAGACAGTAATTGTGTGATCCAGGTAATAGGTATTGATAATGTCGAAGAGTACACATGATACCACTGTAACACTTGCATCTTTATTTTCCTGCATATTGACCCATGTTTTGCAGCTTTGAAGCTCATTACGAAATAAAGGTTAAGAAAGAAATCTCTGTTGCAATTTAGGTGCTTAAATGTGTGCGAATTCCTTGAGAGGTTTTTGTATTTATGTGAACTAAAGGTTCGAAAATTAGACATTTGGGGTCCTATATGCCTAGTTTAACAGCGCGGTATAAATACTAATAAAATATGTAGAAATTTGTGTGGAAGCGAAACCAGGCCAATACCAGGTAAACCACAAATATCAAATAGATGCTGTAAATATGGGATACTTGGTGAGTTTTTGTGGCAGATAAATATAGAAGAGAGGGTGACAAGTGAGTGAATTGTGAAAGAATGTTAATTTAATGCTCCAGTGATAGATAAATTTCAAAGATGTGTGATACACCGGTTCGGTTAGGTTGAGAGAATGGATGTGTGTCGAATCACTAAACAGATAGGTATATGAGTTTAGAGTTTATGGTTTGTGGAGAATGGGTAAAACGAGAAAGTCATAGATGAATGTTTTTAAAGAAACTCTTAAGACAAGGAGCGTTTGAAGACTCAGGAAGAGAAGGGAATATATGAATGTGACAGAGACAAAAGAGTTATGCAAGAACATGAAAGTATAGATGAAACTAATAAAAGGAGTAAGGACTTGAAATAGCTTAAACTGAGGTTTTTCTTACTTGTTCTAACTAAAAAGGGAACGGCGTGATCTATTCAAATCCCTTGGACGAAAAAAATATTCAGCCATCTCAATTGCGGTAGGTTCAAGAAAAATTGAGGAAAAAGTTTTAATTCCTTCAACTAGAGCTACACATTTACGTTATGCTACGCTCTATGATATGTACGTGGCCCAATTACCTTAGCCCCTTTTTTCGGTCCTAACTTCCACATCAATACTATTTTCTTTGCCATCTGTATGACTAACGTATTTACTTTTCACATACTTGTCCCAGAAACGTACGCAAAACACGGTTCGGGGACCAAGAAAGCACACCTATCAACTATCTAATCAGCTAAAAAGATGAATGGTCCCAATTTCGCCCTGAAATAGAGACATCTGTCCATTTGCCCGGCCAGAGTCGAGCTAGCTCTGATGTCCAAACCCTCCCTAACCACTAGCGTGCACGTTCTGTCACCGCTGGGGATAAAAAAAAAGAGAAAGACGTTGAGGAATTAAAAAGACCTCCTCTCAGTCCTCCATCCCACCTCTCCTCCCTCAATCACCTCCTCTACCTCCTCCTCCACTCCCTCCCTCCCCCCCAAACCCTGCTCCGCAAAACGCGACCCCTTGGATATTTTTCTTTCGTTTTCAATCCTCTACCTCCTCTCCCACTCTTGGGAGGACCTCTTGCGTGGAGGTGGGAGGGTGAGAGTGGTGAGTGCACCAACCACTTCGCGTACAGTACCGGGTTCTAACTTTGAAAGCCGACATCGCGGAGCCACGGGCGTGCTTCTAAGGTACGGCTAGGGCGATTTGCATGTGGTGCGAGAGGAGCAGACGCCCTCCACATCCCCCAACCCCCTTTTCCTCCCTCCTCTCTTTTCTTCTAGAGAGAGAGATAGAAAATATAGGGGGGAGAATTCGATGCGAGGAAGCACTTTTTGCGATCTGTGACGAAGTTAATAGAAATTTTCCTTGCCCGCACTCACCTGGGCACTCAATTCGTACGTTCGTTGTCCCTCGACATCTTCCCTACCCCCCTCCGAACCTCTTAGGCCTAGGCTCCTTAATATTACTCTCTAATTGTATTCATGCACTTAGCATTTTTCACGTGCCCGAAATATCGAGGGCTGATCCCTAGTTTAGACCTTCACACACACATGGTTTTATGTCCAGACCTACTTCATTTACACGTCATTCTCCCTTGACGTTTAATCTCCCTCAGTAGGTATCTTTTACCCAAAACGTTTTTCTCCTTCTGCAATCATGCTTTCACATGTAGATAAGTCGGCAGGCATCCTTTTAATTAATTTTCAGAAACAAGATATATTTCATTTTATTTCATACGAACACTTCATTTGTGCTCAATTTCAAGTAATTTAAATAGCTTACCCTAGTGTCATAGAAGAAGAGTTTAGGCAATGACAATTAGTTTTTTCAGAAGCTTTCCTTTCCGTGATTTTCTCTGGCGCGTCCTGTGGTTTCGTGCATTCATAAAATGAAGCGTTTTAATGTTTTTCTTACCTTTATTCATCATTCAACTAGCTCGACCTGAAATTTCCACTCCAATCACCATTCTGGTATTGTTTTATTTCATGTTTGCATAACATCTGCCCGTGACTCTTACCCTAGGTATTTCCACGGCGTTTGGGAGCTTTGGGACTGTCTTGTCTCAATCCAACTCCATATGTAGTTCATGAAACCTTTCTTCCAGACCCCTTCCCTCCAGATTCTCACCCACTACATCCCACTCTCTGCGTTCTTTTGCTTTCCACTCAGCAAACTTTCCAAGCCTCTTTTTCCGTTCTCTTTTCCGTCTTTGAGCGTCCGTTTCTCTTGTGCGTCTTCCCGCCGGTTTAATTACATGTGAGGGGGCGGCAGGGGAAGATTGAATGGGCATAAGGAGAGGCAAATTTTTTTGCCTCGGCGCGCTCGTTTGGTAAACTTCATGTGTCCTGGACGGAGCGAGAGGACCCTTCTTCTACCTTTATTTTCTTACCTTACGCTGCAAGCCGTCACGAGAGAGTTAGCCCTGGGGTGTTAAGTCATAAGCCATTAGGGTAAATGTTGACCATTAGCATTCGGTGTAATTTTATTTTCAGGAGGAAAATGATTCCTTTTATCAGTCTATTCGTCAGAAAATTTCCGCCAAATTTATGTTTACGTCACCCAACAATGTAATGCCGAATTAAAATTATTATATAGATATCTCAGCTTAATACTCGAATGAATATATTAGACATGATTACTTTATTTCTTCCCCAATGGAAAGAAGAAACAATGGTGTTCCCATGGTACTGAATTTACCGAAAAATTATTCAAATATCCATCACAACAGGTACATTTTTCCACATTGTGATAAACCTTTGTAACTATAACAGTGATGAAGAAACTTTCCAAAATAAGGTTTAAATGATTAGCCACAAAGTTGGAGGTGACCTAAGCACAGGGTAGAAAGTATCCATTCTGAGATAGGTACGCGTAAAAAATTACCAACGGAACTGTAAGGACCGTATTAATGCCCTCGGCAAGTCGTTTCCCAAAATTGCAGGCTTTATTTCTTATATTTAAAAGAAAGTTATCACTTTTGGGAATTTAACTAATTTCTTTTAAGAGTGTATGTAAAACGTACAGTGACATGGGACTGCAAAATTGAAAAATATACCTTAGTTTGTTCTCACTCAGTCTCTCTGAAAATCATCAATAAGATTGAAATTCATATGCTACGTACTAATTCTTACGCCATGACTCAACGTGTTACATCTAACTGAAAGTTTGCCGTTGCTAATCTGATGTATTGATTTCTAAAATAAAGAGTGCATTAGGCATGCACATATTTTATACCTTGTTTACTAGAATTTTGTTCTGCCAGCTGATTGCCTAGATTGCTGACCAGCTGATTGTCAGTTGGAATCATGCTAGTCTGGAATAGATTGCCACGACACATAGATTTCAATGCATTTTTTCTAATGCATCTGATAGCTATACATAAATACCATGTGTTCATAACAAAAAACAATCGGAAAATTTAAAAAGTCAAAATAGCCCCTGGGAAATAATTTCGATAATTATCAGTTAAATCATCTTCTTAGTTCATTGTTCAATTTGCGATACATTGATCTGTTCTCTTCCCCACTTTTATTTTTGTAATGCCTTCTGTCACTCCGTCACCTTCGGAATGTCTTCCAGTGCCTGAAATTCTTTTTTCTGGCATAGAAATTAAACTATGAACTAATAAGAGAAACGCAAAAAGCCAGGGAAAGATGGCTAAAAGAGGAATGTGATGATATTGAGGATCTAGAGAGGATAGGTCAAT
>LYUA01002343.1:76438-87773 GCA_002093875.1 Calopteryx splendens | reverse complement strand
GGGTTTCCCCCCCCCCCCCCCAACGATTCCCGAGAGGCCATTTGGCCATTGAAATTATGGAGGTATTTTTCGGACCATCAATTGTCACGAATATTTGCGCGAGCGAAAATCGTCCCTAATACGATTCGGAGCAACAAGGCTTTTAAATAACTGCCTCGGCGGGCGGACGTCAGCGGCCGATCCGTGCCCGCTCACCCGAAAAACCCTCAAAAGCTACGAGGCTCTCTCATGGGCGTGCGATACCGCGAGGGCCGTGAAGGCGATTTGTAATCACCATGAACTTGAATCCTCGTTCCCGCAATCCGACTGGTCACTTGAGGCTGCTCGACCGATGGCCTGCGCTCTCGGGCGTTTCACTTTTCTGACGGTAGGTGGAATTGAGGAGCGATGGGATAATACGCACTAAATAATGACGTGGAGAAATAAGTAGACCAGGGCTAGAAGGAAAAACCGCCCTCTAAGCAATAATTTGTTAGCGTGCCGGTTTTTTCTTATTGTTTTCCATCCCTGGTCTACTAAGTGTAAAGTTGATGCCTTTATTGCCATGTGCAACATAGAAAGAGGAATAAGGAAAAGGCTTACTAACACGTAAAATGTCAGTGCAAGGAAAGTGGGGAGGGTGGAAGAAGATGCGAATTCCAAATAAAAGAAATTCCCTGTATCGATACACGCATATACACACATAAAGGTTTGTAAATTCAGGAATGCGCAATGACCTCCGAGCAATATGGTTATCAATTATTTAGGATACTTTTTCCCGAGCCCGCATTCCCTTATTATGATTCAGCAAACGAATATGTTGAATAATGGAACTGGCATTTTTTTTTAAATCGTTTTGATCAACATTATTTCCCAGTAAGTACATTTTGTTATTAAATAACATTCCCTGAATTTCAGTCGCAGTTAATTCATTAATGCTGTATGGGATTTTTTCATGTGGTCAATTGTACATTTAAGCTGATGATTTTATTTTGCATCCTAGGCGATTGTGATTTAAATAATTCTTTATTTAAAAATATATTATGACTGCATATCGTATATTTCCCAGATATTCCAATGGAAGACTTTTCTTTCAACGATTAAAATAGTTTCTAATTATAATGTTTAGGTTTAAATTTTTCTCTTTTTAGGGAAATCAAACAATCACAACTTTATCAAATTATTTTAACATCTATAGGTTTGCTAATATACAATGGAGCGTACACAATCCAATAAAATATTTTTTTAAATATTAGGGATGAGCGAATATTTTAAGAGAGTTGAGAAATCTTTATAATGTCCATTGTAACTCCTGCCTGAATTTGCTAATGAAAGATGAACGTGAGTCGAAAACTTTTTGTGTGCACAAAAAACAGACGGAGCCAACGTCAACTGGTTTTAGAACACTTTTCCGTTAATAGGCCATTAATGAAAAGCGATCCGTCTTGATCAATTAACAAACAATAATAAGGTATTATCGTATTCTACATCGTCCCAATTTACCATTAATTCCGTTACATTAGATACCGGAAATCTTTATTTTAATCTTTTACCTTCGATGAATAGTTTAAATATTTTTCCTCATAAGTCTGTTTTAAAATATTTACAGCCAATTTCAGTGGTATTAATAGGTACTTCATGCACTTATATTAACATAATTTTTGTATACATTTAAGAAAATAAAGGAAGAGAAAGAGAACGATAATCATTTGACTTTGGTTAATTTAGTTTTTGATAGTAATTAAATAAAATACCAGAAAGTTAGACGGAGGAAACTTTTAGGTATTTTGGACAGAATGAAGTGAAGTAGAAAGTGTGTGGAGGTAATGAATGGTTTTGTGTGTCGTAGGGTTTTAGGGTATTTAGTGCCGTATTAGACCTGGCTGAGAATTGTAGCAATGCTTAAGCTCTGGCTCAATTTAAAACCTACTTCAACCGATTACCTACAGCTAATGGTAATTCCAAGTTCACCAACCGAATAATTCTAGTCGTGCGTTGCCTACAGCCAACAATAATATGACTTACCTCACCCGAATCATAGTATTAGTGCATAACGTGTAATTGAATTGGAAGACATATCTAGGTTTAGTAACAAGCCGCCAACTTAAATTCCTTTAAATTTCATGAATGTGTATACACAAGCCAGAAGTCGGGGATACTTTACTGGTCAACGGCTGAGATCGTGAGCTCAGCGAGCCTCTCTTATTCGCCTCCTCACAAGAAACCTATCGCATTTCTGATTGAGTGGGTTATGAGAAAACACTCAGGGAAGCTTGTCCAATCTGCAGCAGCACACAAGATGAAGGAGGCATAAAAAAAATAGGCGTCGAGAAAGAAACTCGTGGATCCCTTGATGAATTTTCTTTTGCCGGAGCACACATTGACGCGCCGGGAGAGAAATAGATCCGCCTTCCTCAAATTACGCTCCCCTTCTCGGAAGGCCATTTTTATTGGGAGTGCCTTCTGTAAACAGCTTGGTGGCAGATAAAACATTTCCGTGTGTCATCCCAGCGCCACTGGCATGACCTTTTGGGTTTCCCCAACCACCCCATTCCCTCCGCACACCCTATGCGCCTTGCTCGCTTGCTATCCCGTGAAGTGCAGTCTGGGGATGGAGGGGTGATCCGTGGATTTTCTGGCTTCTCTCCTCCTGAACTCAAATCAAACTTCACTCCTTCCGGCCATTCGCCAAGTCCATTTCCCCACCCAGTATTTGTTTTCCCTATGACGAGGACGAATTCAAAAGTCGGTAGCAAAGGGCTGGAAGGGACAGTCGAGACGCCCGCGTCGGTCGCTCTCAGGGTGGGAAATCAATCTAGGGTGGCCGAAATATTAAATGAACGAAAAATCGACAAAATGGGGAAGCATCTTCGACAAGGAGAAAGGGGAGGGAGGGGTTAAAGAGAATTAATTTTTTTTAATCCCATTTTTTCCTCTCTTAATTTCCTCCCCCTCCACCCCCGCCCCTGTGCTTCCCTTTGTTTCTCCATTCCTTCCGTCCATGCGTAACTATGCCTACATAACTGGAAGAGAGTAGTGCCTGCATAAAAAATTAGTGCCGGTGGATACGTGTTACTCTCATGATGTAAAAGAAATCCATCCTCCCCTTCCAAAATACATACATGCCATCAGAGCCGTCTTAAGGGGTGAGGGGTCGGGCCCGGGGCCTCACTCTCCAGCGGGGTCTCATATTTTGTCATAAATAAATGCTCTGGGCATGTGGTGCAGAGTTTAATTACATATTCCAGGAACTTCATTGGTGAGAGAAAATGAAACGAGATCACTCAGGAGTTTGTCTTTACTTTATCCAATAGGAATAAATTATAGACAGGAGGGGGCTCAATAGCGAGGGAGGGTCCAGGGCTTCTAGTTTCCTTCAAACGGTCATAAATATCATTCACGCCGTTCCCTTTTGGGGTAGGAAAATTTAAAAAAGTCTCATTTTCAGTTATTTCAGGTTACATGCTCCCTTTCTCTTATTCATTTATTCCATTCAACCGTATTCTTGAACATTTCTTTCACCTCAGTCATCTATACATTATTTCAAACGGAGACTTTTAATGATCATGTCTTGAGCGGCTCTTAGGCCATGCTCACTTATGGCTTTCTCGGTCCACTCCTGCCTCTCAAACCATTCACTGCCCTTTCATTTATCCCTTTGGTGGTTAGATCCTCATCCATTTTCTCAATTTGACACAAGGAACAATTTTTAATACTTAAAATATATAATACATACTTACTGCAATAATACAGTGTACAATACATACTTACAATGTCTATTACCGGTGCATCCAATACACTCTTTAACATAACCCACACATCCCCTACCCTATCTCTTCTCTTACTATTTTTTTTAATCAAAGCACTTCTCAAGTACAAAATGTCTACTGCATTTAGTATTATTTATTTATTTGCCATCACCGTAACAAATGAAATATTATAGAAATAAATCCTACGAGATAACCGCATATTAGGGTCTTGTCAAATAAGTGTAGTACTAGGAAGTTATATACATGTCATACTAGGACGTTTATCCCCGCACCGCAGAGCCACCGGGAGAGCAAAGGTATGCTTTTTTAGAAAACTGGATGAAGATAAACTTGAACCTGTGAAGAAGCTTTCCCCACTAGGCAGCAAGATCATTCACGATCGAAGAAAAAAAGGGGAGATATGAAGCAGAACAGTGACGGGACACGATAGATAGAAAGAAACTTTGTGCTCATAATACAAGCCTGGACATTAAATCAATCAGAAATACGGATCTGAGCCAAAAATAGGGAATTTAATAGATAATTGTTAGCAATGAATAGGCGGTGTTGGAAGGGAACATCGAAAATAAAACGGATATGACAGTGGCTAATGACAAAGTCATTCGAAGAACGTGCGAAGCGAGAAATCTCTGGAAGAAATTCATAACAAAAATCTAATTAGACATTCTGATTCTAGGTACTTCAGCAAAGAGCCCTGGAAGAAGAAAATGGCAGAGTGAGGGTAGTGATGAACTTTGAAAGACACGTTATGGGCACTACTATACAACTATGGATGAACGATTGATAAGAAAATAACATATTTTCGCGAGTGGCAACAAACTAACCCTCTAATTTCATACTGACTGTGACGATTGCCATTGATGGTATATCACTAATAATTATTATTCCAATATTTCTAACCTCTCTCAATTATTTTAATCTTCAAGTTTGATTAGGTAAAAGTTGGTTAATCAATAGAAACGTGTGTCAGAAATACAACTAAATTTCTGGAGTTGAGGCACATAGGTGAGAGCAACAGAAGATGAGTAGTCAAGGAGTGGGCTTTCTCTGTGATCGTTAGAGTAATCAGTGGATTGTACTACGCTGAACAACCCACTTATTTGTCAAGAAATAGTTACTAGATCAAAGAGAAACTTCGAAACCCACGTTTTTACAAGAGACATTCACAAAAAGAAAATGACATTACATTGCAACCAGCATTTAAATCAATTAAAATATCCATTGAAATATATATTTGGCTAAATACAGAGTGCTAAATGAAGCAGAAAGAGTGGTATTCTTTATACTGTATGGACAGTAACCAATTCCATAATGTTACACATAAACATTTATGCTAAACCTATAAACAAATTATACTTTAACCTTTCACCACTATTTCAATCAGAAGAGAGATTGGTGCAATCAAATAGTTGATTGCACCAATCTCTCTTCCCTTTGCTAGCTCCCATGTACATCCTAGCTACACCCATACACCATAGTTCCTCCCTCTTCCAATCTACTTAATTCATTGTTTATACAAAAGGATGATGTTATGTGTTTCTTACTTCATTCCGAATTTATATCATTGAGCATAGCAATTTCCTTTTAGTAAACGACTTCATAGCTTCAGCTCTTCTCTGCTCATTGGATGAAGTTCGACGTACATTGAGCTCTAGATCCAGATAAGAAGTTGTTTTTCACGAAGAGGCAATTCGTATATTTTGTGGAGATAAGTACCTTCAAAGATGGAACCAATCATGACAACATTCTTGTGGAGTACGGAACACTGTGCACCAGATACATGGACCATTGGAAAAGCAGGCCTGAGAAGTATGCTGAAAAGAAAATTAAACTGGCAGGTCACGGAAAAATTGAAATATATGAGCGCAGTTATTCCAATAGAAAATCCTATCACACACACCCTAATTGATAACACCCCTATATGATAAAATATGTAACCTAAAAATTGAGTTTTGAAACTAAAACACGATTCTCAAGTTGGCAACGAAAACATTTTGTCTGAACCAATCAGCAGCATTTTGTACTTCATATAAAAGGGCTACTAGTTCTGTCTTATAGTTTGTCTCTACATCTATATGCCTATGAGAAGTATGTCATAAAAGAATCATAGTCTCTGAAGGTAATAGATTTTCATATGTTTAAATCTTCCATGTTACCCTTTGCAAATGTTTCTTAGAAGTTACATAAAGGATACTTATTTATAGTGAAACCTTTTTTCTTGAAAGTATCAACAATTTGGACGTTTATGACAGGTACCAATCTACTTTTGAAACTATTTTTTACTCTCTACCGTGACGGAATATGAGTTCATGTATGAGTATCGTCACGATAGGCATTGCCTCATTTTTCTTTTTAAACATCCTCTGGTACTACATATTTTTTCTTCTGAATTGATCACAACCAAATGGCGTTATCTCCTGTTATATTAATTAAACATCCATGATTTTGAACTTATAATACATTGTAAAAAAATTCACTGTATCGGCATATCCCGTCCTTTCATATAATTGATTCATTTTCCGTGTTTCATGCAAAAAATGTGGGAGACTGCTTTTCGATTTTTCTTTTTTTTATCAAGCGTTTCAATAATTTTTTGCGTTAATCAGATCACTTTTTACCAAATTTTTAAAAATAAATACCAGAACAGGGCCCTGCTCACTCTTACAACGCGATGACCTTTCTGTCATCTGAAATTTGAGCAATGATGAAAAAAACGACGGTGACAGAAAAACGACAATTACACCACATGTAATAATGCAACAAATTTCATTAAAAATCTCACAAAATTTTGCAACGAACAGTAAATTAAACAGGAGTAAAATCTTTTCAGAAACTTACTTAATAAGTAATTTTACTTCTTTGTAATTCAAATTATTCCGAGCCGAACTTGAATAACTCAGTAATAACGTGATATTATTCGCGAAAATAAAGGTAAAACATTTAATGTAGCCGATTCCTTTTCAATAACAGCCGCATGAAATAAAGGGCCAAAACATTTATTTAAATCTAGTTATTTACATCCTTTCCCTTGTATCTGTGGTACAGTATTAAAACCTAAGTGATTAGTATATGCAGGAAAATATTTGTCAACTTGAGAGAAAAATTCATCGAGGTACAGTTCGTAATGAGAATAACCCCGAAGTCTAAACATATTTTGTCCTTTCACGAGCCAGTGAAATAACAGCTTCCTTTGGGCTGCAATCTGAACACTAAATTTGATAAAGCTTCTTCCAGTATAAAGCTATTCTATAAATTTTCTGCTATTATTTAAATGCACCAACCTTTAATGTTCCAATGTTTGATGGTGATGTAAACACTTATAGAGACATAAGTATTTGTAATTGTCTTTTGTAACAATATGATTTGAATAAGTTAATGGAACAATCATATTTACATAAGTAGACAAATTTAAATCAATAATACGCTTTGTATTATCCTTCCACAGTAGAAAAGGAAATACCATCCTGCTTATAGTATCAGATGAGATTTGTTGAAAAATTCACTTCTGAGATTTAGGAGTGAATTATACATTTGTAATGAATATCAAAAATTATACTGAGGTTGTGATATTGCCTTCCATTAAGATCAAATTTGGGTTTTTCATCCATTAAGTCATTATTTCTGTGGTGCATAGTATTTGTTCGCAGTAAGTAAATTTTATAAACCCCTTAAAATTTCTGATAAATAATTCTTCAACATGTTTTTCGGCTTATTTGTAAAAATTGATTTTTGTTTCGCGTCCTTTGCTGTGTACATCGTCACGAATGAAGGAAACATTCAAGAATGAATAAATCCTGGGAAAATCCACAAAAAATAAAATTAAATACATAACTTTGACACATAAAGCTCAAAAGAGTTCATAAAGGCCATGTATTGAGGCTATATATGGGAGAATAAAAAAATACCCGTAAAGAGAAAATTTTGAACCAACTTAGAGAAGTATTATTAGAGATTGGTATGTAATCTTATGAATCTAGAGAACTGAAAACAAATTAGATACCTGCTGTGCCTATATGATGTGTTAAATTAGGAAATGGCAGATAAACTTAGCATAAATGAATTTCTGTTTCATCCTCAGTTTGTAGAAAGAACAAATTGTTTGTTAGAAAAAAGCACAATACACACAATAATAATAACTCACCTATAATAAAAATGTGCAATTTATATAGCATATAATTGTATCAGCTTGATATTTTTTTACCTAGAAAGAGCATTCAAATAATCTAGTAAAACATATCTTTTCAGTATCAGTATCTAACTAGTCTGGTGGCTGGGACCACCGAAACTTTTAAACGGGAGAGTTTCCCTCTTTTCAATGTGTTCTATGTGCTTTTGTGTTCATATCTTGTATCAATTACCACAGGTTTCCTGGAGCAGAAGAAGATACAGACCATAATTTAGTACTCATGAAGTACCTATAATGTAAAATTGAAGATAATAGAAAAAGGAAGACAGAGGAGAAAATGAAATCTAGAAAAAGTGACTTGACTAAAAGTAAGGTGAACCAGAAAGCAGTTGAGAGAATTCTTAGTGAGGAAAAGAAAGTGAATAGTGAAGAAAGAGGTGAAAACTACTTGAAGAAGAAATAGGGAAAGCTGTTCGTTTTCACTCATGCTTTTCATCTTAAACATTAAGGAAATAGTAAGGGAGGCGTGGAAAGGACTAGAAGTAGTACTTAGAGAAAGTAGATAGGGAACTGACCAAGTCAGTCAGCTTTGCGGACGATCAAACTTTAGCTATCCAATCATCCAAGGGGTTGTAGTGATTATTGGGCTCACTAAAGACATTATGATAAGTATGGAATGAAAATAAATAAGAAAAAAATAAAAATAATGAGGTTCACAAGATATATGAAGCCTAAGTTAAACATTAAAGTATGGGGCATAAACTTCAGCAGGTAAACATTTTAGCTATTTATGCATAATTTTAGACGAAGGTGGGTATTATGGTAGGTATGGATATTAGAAGAAGAACATGGAAGAAGAGTATGGAAGCAATAACAAAGAGGACAAGATTGATGATAAGGACCTTAGAGAAGGATGCAAAGAACTGACTGGCGAAGACGCTAATTTGGAGCGTGGTTTGGTCCTCGAGACAGGATGACAAGCATGTAGGAACTAGTTCTGGGTGGCACAGCACGGGTCAAGTGATCAATCTAATCAATAATACTAATTCACAATAAATAAATATAATTAAAAAGGCAAAAGGTTTTAGCCATTTTAAGTCTATTCTCCTAACTAAATATTATATCAATACAAAGAAGTGTTTATTTATTTTAATGCAATAGGTACTTTTAGTGCCTTTTATATTAATGTATGCACTTCATATTACTGTGATGCATATTATAATAAGTTTTAAGTATATATTCGTACTAGTATCAGATTAAATATGTAAGAGTTCATGCAAAGAGAAGTTCACATTAAGATAGGGAATACCATAAACACATCCGTTGTGATTCTTCCTGAAAAAAATCTGACTAATGTTTATTGCCCAGTTAACTGAAGTAAAATGAAGATCTTAGCATTAGTTCGTATTTGGAATTATTTTCATGACAACATCCAACTTTAAATATTTATTCAACCACCAGTTGGATACGTCTTAAATTTCAAAAATTCCTAACTCACATTTGGTATGATGCAACTTAACCATGTGCCCGGAGTCATTTATGATACCATTATGTTATGAAAGAATTTTCACTGTCCAAAACTCACTCATTTCAGCAAGTAAAAATATGCATTGATAATTTAATTTAAAATTTACTTTCTTAAAAACTTTTAAGAGCTTTCGGGAATTAAAATTTCTTCAAAATACGTTCGTTGATTGATCTGAAATATAGGTAGTGACTGCAGAAAGAAATGAGCTAGCAGAGACTGAGAATTTCACATATCCTCTATTTCAGCAGTTACCTCCTAACTAAAGATGCTGACTACAAAAGTGATGAGAAATCGTCTGCAAGATTAAAAAGGTTCCATGAAAAGATTCCAAAGGATAATTGAAATGTGAAATACTTGTTCAGCGCTCGAAATTGTATCCAATGCTTTTCATATACCTAGCTCCATTCACAGAAAAAAACAACAAATGATTTTCTTCCACTTATAGAAAGATAATGAGCCTTGTTATGGATAGGTATGATAGAATTCATATTCCTGTAAACAATACTCCATGTTTCTCATCAGATATCCGAGAAAAAATTCCTTTTAATTTATATTACCTACTGCTACTACAAACACCAATTCTCTGAGGAATAAGCATGACTTAAAATTTGAACGATTACTGAATTAATGAACTCATGGTATTTGTATTTTTTTTTACTATCCTTTCATTTATCAGTAATTATTTGAGCATGGAGGACTAATTCGAAAAATCTTTAGATGCCATTTTCAGTTGCCATGGAAAGAAAGGAGGTGGTACTCCATAATTTTATTAACGACCCCAGATATAATTCATTTAAAAAAAGTAGTAAATGAAGAGTTTCATGTTGGGTGGAACAAAAAATAATGCAATGTAAAAGGTAGCACGAACGAAAACTGGTCCAAATAAAGGAAAAGCCATGCAAAATTAATTCCTGCATACTTGGTAATACATTTTAAAATGGCCGTGGCATCACATGCGTAAGCCAACAGAATATTACTCCTCTATAAGCCCATGAAATCATACAATGGTGTCTCCGTTGATGTGGCCATCCAGCCCTGTTTCAGGAATATCCAAAACAAATGTCGTAAACATTTTATGAGACTTCCTTGGAAGTGCAGTAACAGATTTGATGTTAGTACTAGAAAGCTTTGCACGACCACTCTGCAATAGCATCTAACGTGACATTGTACTGTTAATTATGATCCGCAGTTTAAATCACCTTGGATATTGGAAATGATTGTTTCTTTAGATACGAAGAAAGCCTTCCGTAAGTTTAATTCACCCGATAATTTTTTTCTAAGTATCAATAGTTGGCAATTCTCGTGGAAATAGTTCCAAATCATTGCCCAAGATTGTTTTAATAATTGCATACTTTCGGCTTTTTATGCGGCTTTTCTCACGAATTCTACTCGATTCTCGTGAAACTTTTCAAATACCTATCCTAACCACTGATTTCGCGCTACAACTTCAAATGCGAAAATAAATGGATCCATAGCCCAATGCATCCATTTAGATTCGCTACTGGCATAGAGGCGTTGTTCGGAGATCATATTCAAACAGCGACATAGATGGACTGGATTTCCTCGGCCACTCTTGAGCTCAAAATGCGAAATAGCCTGTGTGAAATCACAGAGTAAAATACTTATTATATTTTAGGTCTTCACTCTATGGTAAAATTTAATAGATACTCCTCTCGAGCACCGTCCGTGGTCATAGGTGCCAGAGACCTTAGATTAAACGGTCTCTCTAGCGCCCCCTCCCCTCGACCCCTCCCCCCCTCCTTTGTTGAAGATTTGACTTTTTCCTGAGCCTAAGCCGTCGTTCGAATGCGAGCGTCCGCGCGGTCGAGGCTGCGAGGCGGTTTTGGGAGTCCGCTGGGCAGGGAACACCTGGCGGTCGCCGAATTCCGACCCCTGAGAGGAGGAAGATTTTCGCCCCCCCCTCTCTCTCTC
>LYUA01002341.1:74510-86356 GCA_002093875.1 Calopteryx splendens | reverse complement strand
ATTCCTGTGCAGTCAGAACATGTTCTATTCTTGTTCAGCAATAAATGCCCCGTGTAAACAGGCCTTTACTTGTGTAGTAAATTTTGTTACTAGAAATTGATTTTAAAAGACGGGGTCATTTGGGAGCCAGGTCCATACTCCGTGTGAAGCCAGTGAGGTCCGTATTTGGTAGTGTTAATAATAATATGGAAGTTTGTCTTAAAACTGAAAGATTCTATTATATTTACTCATGTAATGCAAGGGTGGTGTTTTTGTTAGTTAATATCCCTCATTCTTTTTTATTCAGTCCCTATTTGCATAGCCTCCCTCTTTGCTATTTTTCTGAAATTAATTACATTACGCTGAATGCATTACTACCTAATGAAAGACTAGATATTGTGAATGAAATATGTGTTTTTGGTCCTCTTCTGCACGAGGAATACTTTAGTGGCTAGCTAGTAACCTTTCATTAGTATTTTGCTGATGCATGTGGGATTTTTGTTGAATTCATTAGCTTTTTTAATTTACTATATTTAAAAGGACATGAGATGCAAATTGCCTTGCAAGTCCCATTTTTTCATAATTTTACAGTTAAAGAGTTAAATGTGCGTCTGTTAATGAAAACTGAATTGGGTAATATATTTCCTTGCATTTTTTTGTTGCGGAGCCTTTGTACTGGGATTAACTGTTTGATGTATATTGATAATTTCTTATCCCACCCTAGAATATTTCTTTCCTCACCCACAAATATTTCCCTCTCAGACCCGAAAATAATTAAGGTCTGCCTCTGCTTTAGAGTTTTACGTTGTCTCTTGTAATTTCAGAGGAGTGTGCGCCAGAGGCTGGGGCAACCGTTCACACCCAGCATAAAGGACAGGCTGACCCTGGGAAGTTTGCGAGGGGCAGGCATTGGGCGAGGAAGGCGTGGGCTGAGGGCTAGAGCTGGCAACCGTGGACTGGCAGGCAGAGGAATGGCAAGAGGGAGAGGAGCACAGGGCATCTTGAACCGTCGTGGGAATCTTAGTGAGTGCCATCATGTTGGATAGTTTTATGTTCTAGTGCCATCAGGGTGGGAAGTGGTAGAGAGTACTGGGAGAACTGGGATTCACTAAATCTGGAAAAGTTTGGGAAATTTAGGAATATTTTCTGTGGATATTATTAATGATAGTCTACTGATTAGGGTAGGTTTCTGATGGACACATGACCTCAACCTTAGAATAACCATTTCTTCATTTTTGCATATTTTCTATCACCATCCAATTTCTCTCAAACATGCCTAATCTTTTTTTCCCTCTATCTCACTAACCCAACACCTCTCACCCTAACTCCCCTCTTATTACCAACTTGAACAATCCATTGTCACTCAGTATGCCCTGGACCCACTTTTCCTGCCTTTCAAGGGAAAGAAACAAATTATTTTTAAATGCATTCAAGCCTATTTTTTCGTCGTAAAAAACTGAAAACTTGGACTTTTTTCAAGGGATTAAGGTCAGAATAGGCATTATAATGTTTTTTATTGCTACAAATGTTTACTTTCGATTAGTTTGTTGATAAATGTTGTGATGAATTTGTGCTACTCATGTGTTAAATGTATCTTGGGATAAATTTCCTCTGCAATAAAATTAGTAGCATTGAATGTCTCACTTTGAAATAAATGCAAGGAAAAGGACTGCCTCCAATTTGGTCGTCTATTTTGGCATTATGTGGGCTTAAAATTATATTTATTTTATTTTGCTTTTACATGCCAAAATAGTCCTCTTATATTATGTAACATTGTGAAAAAATATTTACTTTGTGATAAAATGGATGCTGTTGAGTTAGCTCACTGACATTTGAAAAGGGATTCATGATTCTCCAGCCTAGAGTTTGTTGGTTGATGCCCTTAAGGGCCTTTCCAATGTGTGCAGTCTGTGTTCCAGTGGTGCTTCAGATCATTATAATCACTTTCCCATTGAAAAGTTGACTTACAGGCTTCATTGGATAGAATGTTATTTATCCTAAATTGCCTTAAAAATGTGCATCTATAAACATATTAAAATCATATCAGGTAGTGGCACATGTCCACTATGTGATGAAATAGCTAAGGAATTAGCTTAAACTAAGAGTGCCATGATATCAGCAATAGCGATGAAAAAAAATTAACCAAATATTTACTTCTAGTGATTTCAGTGGAGGACTTGCTGTGGACAAAGTGGGGCCCTAAACTTTATCATGAATAAAGCTTGAACTAAGATAGTAATTTTTTTAGTGTTGATATAGCATTTCATTTTATGAGTTTCACATTTCTATGCACTTGCTGGCTGAATTAAAGAATTTATTAATCATTTTACTTTATTTTTTTTATGACTGATTGTGCATTGGATGGGGAGAGAACAAATTTGTGAGATAGATACACAAATTACCTATATATATATTTAATGCATTGTAACAGTCTAAAAAATTGGAAAAAATATTTGGGAAAACTGGGGTGGGCATGGGTTGACATGGGGTTGTGGGAAGAAGGGTTAGGGGGTCCATTAAGGGGAGGGGCATAATAATTTAGAGTCACAATTCAGTAATGCCTGTGTGTATTGAAGAGAAAAATAGTAGAGACAAGCAGGTTTTACTGCATGTGTAGTATTTAGAAATAGAAGGTAAGGGTTAGGGTGATGTATGGAGGGCAAAAACTTTATAGAGGTACAGACAATGCTGTGTATATTGCATTTAATAATAGGTACTGGGAAATTTAAATGTGCTGAAAATAAAACTATAAATGTAGGGGGAAAATTAGGTAAGGGTGGGAGGGGTAGGGGTTAAATAGTAAGGGGGATTGGAAAGGGGGAGGTATGTTTTTGAAAGGTATGCCCTACTTGCTTAGCTAATGTCCTAATCCTTCCCAAGTCCTAATTCTTTGGAATCCACTATTTAAGAAGAAGAAAATATTTATTTTCTAAAGTTAAGATAATCATGAAATAAAACTTGTTCCGAGGGTATAGTTATCCCATTTGAAATAAGAGTGCAATGGGATAAACAAAAAATTGTCTGATTTAATTTGTTAATTGGTCATTGATGAGTAATTGATTCTTTGGTAAATGGGGATCCTAATTGATTTTGCCCATTTCACTGTGAAGGATTAACTTTCAAGATTGATTTCAGGCCGCACCCAGAGCTTGGTGTCACTAAACAGAAACAATGACAGTGGAATTGGAGTGTCACCGCAAACTTCCAGGCAAGGTTTTCGCCGGCCTTTTGCCAGGGGTAAGTAATTTAAATTTCATTACCCAATACTGCTTTTACTCCCTTAGTGCCACCTAATATTGGACGTAAAAGAGATATGCCTACGTTAATTTCTCCAAATAATATTAGCAACTGCAACACATAAACGAAATCTCTCTTGTACGTAGGACTGCAGATGACTATCCATAGACCCAAAAAAATTCCTCATTAATAGCCAGAGGAAGAAAATACTGGCAAAGCTCTTATTAGCTTCGTGTCACTTACCTCTAGTTGTGTGTCTCACAAAGTGTATGGTATCCCCCTCTTCATTAGGAGCAGGGAGACAGTTAATTTTACAAAATTACAAATTTGGGAAAAGTATCAGAACATTAATGTGGCCATTCACATTCGCAGGGCACTCAGAGCCATAAAATCAGAGCCCAGATGGTTGGGCTTTTAGATAATTGTCAACATTATAGTTAGATATATTGTTTATAAAAATAACTATTTACAATTAAAAAGTGTTTTCTTAAGAAAAGCATCAACTCTTGTTAGTATAAAAGTTAAACGGTCTTGCCCTAATTTTATTATTTATAATGATTTAAATCATGGTCAACTCAGAAGCCAATATATATATTTATATATCTCCATGGCACTAAGAGAGTTAAGAATACCTTTGTGACCAAGGTTGATGTGAGGCACAGGTTGAATTGTCACTGTGTGTTTGAAATGCTTTGTCTTGGAGAAGCATCTGTATAGGTCATCTATGACACAATCCATTCAAATAAGCTGTCGCTTAAAGAAATTTAGAAATCAAAGAATTTTTTTAACTCTGAAAAATCATAGTTTGTAGTGATCTCAGAATTTGGCCATTCATAACAGAATTTTATTTGTTAATGTGAATATAGGTAGAGATTATCCATTGTGAAAACTGCCACTGCAATTATCATGAACTGTCCTAAATTCTGATAATTTTTGTAATTTAGATAATTTTAGAATATGTCAGCTACACATAGCTATTATAAGGGCTTTCCACAAAAATTCTATGTAGCATGAACAGATTGATAAGATTTATTTAGTGAGAAATGAAACTTTAGTACCGTATGCCCAAATTAATTCATTTGTTCATTTCACAGTGTTTAAATGCAATCATAGACAAAGGGTGAATGCCTTTATTTATGATGGTTTCTGTATGACACTATGTATCATATGCTTGCTTGATATAATTTGGTTCAAAGTTTCTCATACTACATAAAACAAAGCATAGTTGTGCCTTGTTATTTTTTTTTAATATCAATAATATTAGGTGGACTCCGCAGAACTCAAGGCCTATTAAATGTATTTAATTGATGTTGTGCATGTTGTTTTATGTGCCTTTGGCTGCCTTATGAACTTAACCTCACTTCACAGTTCTTCTACTTCTACATGGTATCCTGCGAATCACCTCTAGGGTGTGTGGCAGGGGATTTTTCCACATTGGACAGGCACCGTTAAAGTAATACATTACACGATTGTTAAATTCAAGCACAAGTACACTATACGAACAGCATGACGTGCCTATGTATCTAAGCATGAAATATTATTGTACACATGCAAGACGAGCCTGTAGAAAATGTATCAAATAAGGGAGATAGTATGTGGATTTTAACTAGGCTGCTTTAGCATAATGTATTCTTCCGTGAGTGCTATTTTTGATCAATATTCTGGTCCCTTATCATTCGCAGGAAAAATGACATTTCCCCTCAGAGTTTAGAGAATTACTCATTTTAAACTTGAAGTGACATAATTTATTGCTGTAATTTTCAGCCAGTGAAAATTCAAGTGCATAATATGCCCATGTCTATACATATAGGATAAGTGGGATTCTGCTTGAAAATCCAATATTGCATTTCAATATTTTTCCAATGAGGATACAGAGCAGTCAGTCTCTTATATTGATAAAGTTAATGGTGTTATTGGTAGTGAGCCTTACATTTTCATTTACTTTGAAACCATCTGAAACAATTCAACTGCTCAATAGTCATATTTTGAATACCATTGCATTTGACCTGGTTAATCTCACATTGCTTGTTTTATTGAATGTTGAGTGCGTAGTTAGGGACTTTTCACCTTGAAAGTCCATTGCATTGCATCTTGTATTTTATTCAAATATTTCTGTGATCACTTTTTTTGCATGTTCTTTTGCCCTTTTTTTATATTAAATTTATTTTATCAGGAAGTCGAAGAGGAACGGGTGCTTTGCGAGCAGCTGTTACAAGCCCTGCTCGGTTTTCTGCTGGCAGGGGCCGTGCATCTTGGAGAGGTACATCATTCAGGTACATAAATTGGTTAATTGCTCCTATCTTAACCCACTCCCCTTCCTTGCCCCTGCCTATGCCAATTATTTTTTGCTATTTTAGATTTTAAAGTAGCATATTGGTTTGTGAAAAATATTAATTATTAATCTCATGTATGATAAAAATATACTCCACACACTTATTAGCTTCTTTTTTGTTGTTATCCCTTAATTGTTTTTTATTTGGTGGTGAACTTAAAAACATTTTTGTTATTGGAGAGGTGGAGCACCAGTTTACTTCTTTTATAATTCTGTTTTTTGTTCTGTGCATAAATTAATTTTTTTAACCTTTTGGGTTTTCCTGGTGGTTACACAGATTGAGGTGATGTCATTCTTAATTTCTGAGCTTTTATGTTGAGATATAAATTTTAGGAAAATTTATTAAGTTTTTAGTTGAAGTCTTTAATTCTCTTAGTTCACAATTAAAGCTATGAAGAACGTCTCGGTCTTATTTTCTCAACTTCATCTGATTAATAGTGAGAAAAAATGGGGTGTGCTGGGAAAACGAATATGCCTTATTCAGTTCAATAATTATTTATTAACATTTATCTGCCAAATGGCACATATATGACCAAATGACACATATATGATGAAGTTTTTGGAATTCTGTTATGTACTAAGACCAACTTAATAGAGTAATTGCAAAATTTGCCAATCTTTTTTAATTATCATAAAATTTTATTCTTGTTCATAAAGTTTCTATTGGTAGTCATTTAATACAAAGCAAAACAGCTGATAAAATAAATTTCTTTCTTGCTCACTAGACTCAGAAGTATATGATACTCTGAAGGAATACTCGGAAGAGTGTAAATACTTAAAAGAATTTTATCCTCGTTACCTCTCAAGGTGTCATTTATTGCTCTGGAAATAAATAGCTCTGACTGGGTGGGTAAGTGCGTTGCTGCCAGCTCATCAGAGAAAAATGATTTTAAGGAACTTCTATTTTTTGACTTTGGGTATTAGTAATTTTTTTATTAATTAGGACTCTACTAGGAAAAGTATTATGATGAAAAATTCAGGAAACATGCTGTATCTTATTAGTTACATCTTGCACATATTATACAAGTATTTGGGACCCATTTGAAAGACACTGATTAGGTTTGCATGAAGTATGAAGGAAGGCTGCCCAGTTCATGGAAAAACAACTAATCAGCATCAGTTTGAAGTTTTACTAATGACATTGATGAAATAAGCAAAGTTGCACAATACATTTTCTGTGGTGGAAACCAGTGAAAAGTTATTAAGCCCTATTTTGTAAATATCATTGTTAATTTTTTAAAGATTTTTAATTCTTGCATTTAAATCCACATTAGTGTGTAAAGATGTTCATCAATGGTTTCAATCATTTTGTTTGTAGGAGTAAATAGAAACTAATCATTCAGCTTTATAGCAATTTTCATCATGGCACACTTTCATAAATCCTAATCATGGTATAATTCGATGATTAGCCCATTTGGCATCATGAGCTAGTGCCTGAGTGAACTTTCTTAGTTGGGCATGGTTTGGTGGGACTATTATTGTGTATTTGTGTGCTGATATTCTCTTTGTGCACCCGTAGCTCCTGGGTGAAAAGGTCCTCAAAGTACAATTAAGGTGGTTGTAGCAATTGTGCTTAATTCGTTTGGTATTTTGCAGGTCCAGGCGTGGTGTTGCGGCCAGAGGTGCCCAGAGGGGTGGGGGAGGTGCAAGGAGCTTGCGCAGGGGTGCACGGGGAGGTCGCAGCAGGGGAAGGGGCGCCAACGCTACCCAGCCGACACGAGAGGAGCTGGACCACCAATTGGACGAGTACATGGCTAGCACCCGGTCTCACCTTGACAAGGAACTAGACCAGTACATGAATCAGGCGACTGGAGATGTCACTGAAAGCTGGGAATGAGTACAAGATTGATGCTAATTGAAACTGTCTTGAATGATTGTGCAACTTCATTGCTGAGCTCTATCCCGATTGGGTTCGGGAAGAGGAGAATGTGGTAATTATGCTGTGTGGTGAATGAAAAATTTATACCATAAAAGTATTTATTTGCTTCTGGCCATAATTGGTCAGCGAAGCAGTGTGAAAAGAAAACTTTTTTTATATTGAAGATTTTTTAGTTTATATCAGTTACTCTGCTGAGGCAAAAAGGAACATTGATATGTTTTTACTTTTGTGACACTGCTTATTTTAAAGTTGAAAAATGCATATTTTGTATTAGCCTAGGGATTTTAAAAAATTGTCAGAATGTGTTTTTTGTATGTATTGTTTAAATGGTTCATTTGCTTCTAACTTGAATTTTGCCCAGCATTAGGCAATGTATATTTTTAGTAGTCATGTGTAATCAAGAGTATGTATATTATATCCATGGTATGTTATTTGTTCAGAGGTAAACAGTGTTGTTGTTTCAACCAAGTCTTAGAAATCTTGGTCAGAGTAACATTGCTAAGAGAAGTAGACCTGGCTGTAGTCTATTGTGTGAGCTTATCCAAGCACACTTCTAAGAAACTTGATATTGTGTGTACATACCTCTGTAGGTAATGGATTGATCCTTTAAATGAAGATCACTCTTGATTTTAACTGCTGTTAGTGGTGATGTTGGTTCCTTGTTCATCATTACATTACTGTACAACAGCTTTGTTGTAATTCCAAATATACTGACATCTTGCTAATGCTCTATAATTGTTTAACAGTTCCTTGTTCAAATATTTTGTGTAAACAAAAGGCACTGCCATGCCATGTATTTAATAAATAACTTTAATTACAAAATGTGATAATTTACAAAAATAGCTCTAGAGAGAAATCTCTGGACAATACATCATTTCATACATTTTCCTTTGAAATATTTGTGAAAATCCATAAGCAAAAACATCATTCCAGATGATGGTGATTTACACAATCCTGACACTTAAGTACAACAGGTTTAGTTGCCCATTTGGTAAATGGCATAAATTAGTTATATATTGCACCATTAGTGCAAAAGGTTTGTTAGTGCTCAATACATTAAAATAGGCAAAACCTATAAATTCCCTTCACAGAAAGGATTCATCATGATTTTCAAATAATGATGGGGAAAATCAGTTACTAATCACAGATTCAATCCAGTCGAGGAATGCTGTGACACGGGAGTAGACACCTGGGTATCCTGGCTCTGCACAGCGGAATCCATAGGAAACCACCCCAATGACATAGTATTGGTCTCCCCTAGGCCACATAAGAGGGCCTCCGGAATCCCCCTGTCAAAGATTAAATCGAAAGTCATTAAAAGTGCATGCAAGTCTGGTCCCTGTTTTATGATTCACTTAGCAAAATGTATATTAAAATATTTGCAGATGTTATGCTTGCTGCATGAAATGCTTGCTAGCAGCATGAATGTGCAAATGAAAAACTATTCATACATGTTTGTAGGATTACGTGGGATATGCGGAGATTGTCATTCCTTTTGTTTTTATAAATTGATATTGTTGTCTTATGTAAACTCAAGAGGCATTTTGGTTTTAATCATATTATATTTAAGTGAAAGGCAGAAGAAAGTGTGTACCAACTTAATTGATGCATCTCATTCATTCCAGATCCACTTTTATGACTTGACACTTTTCAAAGAACACCACCTCCGAGCAATATAAATTTGCCAATAGAACTTGCTTGCTATGTGGTTTTAAGACTCCATTTTGAGAATCAGGAGGAAAAGTTATGAACTTTAGTAACTGGAGCAAGTGAATTAAGTTGCACTCTGGGGTATGAGGCAGTGTTGCCAGATGGGGGAAATTATCATTTAGGCTGTCCACCTGACCTGATTTGGGGAAAAATTTTGCGTTTGATGATTGACTGCTTCAATCAAAAATGTGTGGTAACTGGATATTTTTGGTTGCCTTCACAACATGTGGGATGTGTTCTGATCCAATGCAAGGCCTTATCCACCACCCGTTTATCTGGTGGTTCAGTATGCCAAGTAGCAGGAGGAAGTTAGTTAAAGACACCCTGACGTGGAGGAAAGCCATCTCTATTAGGAGGAAGTTAGGATAAGAGAGAAGTAGGAATGTTGGCCATTTACTATGTAATTCTCTTTATGGATCTGGTTGCATCTGCAGTGAAATTAGACATTCCAGTGGTTTAGTAGTTGCTCATATCCATGTAAAATCCATAAAAATGTACTAGTTGATACTAGTCAGTATAAACTCAATACAAACTGCAAAATGATATTATTATTAAGAGCAGTCTAATTCCAATGCCAAATTTCTTCCTAACCTACTGCAAGAAGAGCAATAAGAGATTGATAAAACCTGAAACAATCCTGTCAACATCATCATTGCCAATCAAGGCTACCCTCTAATGTTGTCATCATGCTATCTTTTTTGTATGTTGTTATGATAAGGTGTTGGTGCCAGAGCTGATTTGGATTCTGGAACCTGGGCACTCCCTCCCCCTCCACACCTCTGTCAAAGGCTGTGAAACCATGGTTCATAGAATTCAGGGGTAAAAGAATTATGTGAATTATTTCCCTTACCTGACATGCATCCTTTCCACCCCTTGCAAATCCTGCACACAGAACCTTGTCGTCAATCACAGTTGTCCTATAAATAGATTAAAATTCTTTTACAACAATATCTTCTAATAACTCCAGCAATGTGTTTTTCATAATTATGAAAATCTGTGAAACAGCTTGGGCAAACCCAAGATTATCCCTGAATCAATGCTTATTGAGCAAAATTATTGGTATATTTACAAAATTACTAGCAATGCAAAATTTTCATGATCTCCCTTATCTCATAGAAGTGAAATGATATTCAAAGTTGGTTGCATTGTTGAAAATATTTATTTAACATCAAGTAATCTGTGAAGTTCCCCTATGAACTAAAAGATACCATCATAGATATAAGGTCCTTGCTAATTTACTCAAACTTATAATTAACTTTTTGCAATTCATTGGAAAAATTTGTTGATGCATGGTCTTATGGCATAGCCATGATACTTTTTACAAATTGAGAAGTGATATGCAAAATAAAGAAATGGAATTTATTCATGCTGTTTTGAGTAGTAGTAAGTAGTGATTAGAGTGGCATTTGGTTCGTATATCATTCAGAGCATGAGTATGTATGACAAGTTTGCATTTTAAAACTAGGAAGTGAGGGAATACTAAGGGATAAAGACGAAAGTTAGGCATATGCATGAATTAGACAGACGCTGCATTGTGCACACTGGAGGAGTTAAACACCTCCGAATTAAGTCACATTCAAGGTGTTAGTTGTGAAATGGGATTTGGGTGAAAATAATTTAGCATTATGGAATCAATGTCATTCATGCACACATATTTCTATTACATATATTAACTATGCATGCATTTCTTCCCAGTTCAGTGCCACTCACTTGAATGTTGAGTATGCATTTTTGCACCTGGAAGGCTCCACCACAGGCAACTGAAGTTCCTTCAGGCTTGAACTTGAAGGCCCATCTATTTAATATCAATGAGAATACCATATAAGTGGGGATATGGCAGAGGAAAGTGTCGTATATTGCTTATCTCCAGTGTGAAAACTTTGGCTTGATGAGATAAGTATGTTGCATATTGCTTACAATATTAATTGTAGTTGTTCAGAGATATACTTCTTTATTGTACATATGACAGTAACAGATCAATTAATTACAGATAAAATAAATAGAACCTAAATTTGTGTCCTGGATGAAACCTATGTAATTTCAACCAAGATTGATCCCATGTATGCTCATTATTCTTTTCTGTTGTGATAGAAAGTTAAGATGCACTGCAATTCCACATTCAAAACTTTTTATTCCGACCTAGGTTTCATTACAGAGTAACATCTTCAGGTGATCACTTAAAGAAGTCCATCCTTATCCTCGTACTTCCAACTCAAGTGTGTGTGGAGAGGAAGAGCTGAGAAGGGAGGTGGTTTCAAGGTATTTTGCAATGGTTTTCGTAAGTGGGGAGATAGGTTTTGGTCCCAATGTGCTAGTGGTGGGAGGTGGAGGTGAAAGATACATTCCTGTAGATTGATCCAAACCCTTTCCCCACTTCCCAGCTCTTCTGTTTCCACCCCCACCTGAGTTAGATATCTAAGGATAAACTTCTTTTATGAAAACACCTGAAGATGTTATCATGTGACAAAACCTAGGTGGGAATAAATTTTGGTTTGGATGTGCTATTGCTGTGAATCTTAACTTTCTATCACCCTGAAAGAATTCCACATGGTAGTGCCAGAAGTGCCTCTTTTTCAGCTCTAAACAGGATTTTGAATTTATTTTACAATGGAAAGGAATTTGCAAATGCTCGTTTATTTTATATAAATATCCATGTACATAATGAGAACGAAACACTTGGTTTTTCCACATAAAATTTATTAACACGAC
>LYUA01002340.1:195424-206263 GCA_002093875.1 Calopteryx splendens | reverse complement strand
TAGGCATGTTGGATGGAATGAAGGGATGCAGAAAGTATGCAGAAATGAAGTAAGGGTTACTGTAGGGGTGTGTCCATCACACCTATCACCATACACCTATCTTAACTGGTAGATTACCATTAATAATAATATTTAAAAAAGGTGTTTCCACAACACCTTTCAGTATTTTATTAATTTTTTCCCTGAACTTGTTTAGCAGAAAAAAAGTTCATGTTACACGTGGTATAGTATAAGAGATGGAGAAATAGATAAGCTACCTGATAATTACGAGAAAATATTTTATCGAGTTAATCCTACATTGAAACAAACAAGATTTTTCCGCTAAATAAATATTCAAGTCAGTTAAGTTATAATTTCGTTAAATAAATAAGGTAACTCCATATATAGTTCAGTATCATAAGTTTGTAAAATTTGGTTTATGTTCTCCTCATTTTTGTACACAGAAAAGGAACATTCAAACTTACAAGCAACTACAGTAACCAACCCGAAGGTTAGTTTGCTAGGCGAGGGCAGATATCTCACCCAATACTAAGCCCTGTATGGAGTGTGTGAAATTCACACATCAGGGTAATAGGGGTGGCTGGTTCCTTTAACTGCGCCGCTCGGCAAAGGAAGCAGGATTTGAGAAAAACGTAAAGATGTTATTTTTTTCAGTTGGTCACTCTTCGTACTTTCACTAGCATGTCTTCTTCGTATTGTCCCAGCAAGATGAGATGCTCATCGTCGCACATCTAAACCTTTTCAAATATTCCTGCACATTTCCTCGATCTTGCTGTGAGCACAGATTCTATTTGTGGCCCGTTTGATCACGGAATTGGGCGGAGCTAGCGAGCGAATTATCTCTCCCGTGTAACGGGATAGCCCTCCAGATGATTATCGAAACAGGGGCGATGAACGGCGTGGTCACTGTCGACACAATGAGGTGCACGCTTCAAAGTTGTTCACCATATAGTTCTAAACATAATAGGAAATTTTCTTAGGAACCCAGATATTCACCGCACTGAACTTTTACAAACAACAAAGTCGTAATTTCCCTAGTCTTCCATAAACTTAAAATCATGTCACCCGGACCAAATTCTACGGAAAACAGACGTCTCCGAATCGAATCAGGTTCCCAAAAATATAATTCCGACGTAGGAAGATATCGTTTATAGGGAAACTAGCTGCGTCGCCCGTGGAAAATCATAGGATTCTAGATTTCGGAAAATATGCATCGTAATTCTGAAAATTTCAACGTCGTAGGTTTTTACCGAAACCTACGAAATTGAACTACAAAAGACATAAACAATGCATTTCCATACGATAAGTAACAAAATTTCAAGCCGTTTAAAATTTGAAAATTTCAACCTGAAAATGCGATCGTTACCATTTTTCTGCACTCAATTTCACTGCGCTTTGACTTTAAAATAATTAAATAAAAATGTCCCGTTTTATAATTTAGAATGACAGAAAAAGGCGCATAGGAGGTTTTCGCCATTCACTAAAATCGAAGCTGTTCATTTGTTCGTTTTACAGCTAGTATTGTAACTGTAATGACTTAGGAGGAGCCTTAAAAGTCATCGCGAGATGGTCGACCACCCACCCACCCCTTCGACTCGCTGCGACTTATACGCCACGCAGAAGTCGGAAGCTGTCAATATCTCCGTAATATCCACGTCAACGATGACAGTGGGGACCTCTCTCTCCGCACTCCAACCTTCTCATTCGCGTACTTTCATACTTCCGCCACATCACGGGCGATCACCACTCCCTCCTTCCGGGGAAGGGGGGGGGGGGCAAGTCTCACTAATTTTGTCTGCAGGCCATAATAACACAACTACAAAACAGGACTAGAAGAAGTAACCATCACCTGAGGAGATCGACCGCTCAGAGCGAAATCTCTTCAGGAGGTGATGGGGCTTCATTAGCCATCTGATTTCATTGCTCATGCCCTTGGCAAACACCTCGCCCTATAGTTCATTTCCGGGGGATGGTGTCGCCCCCACATTCACCCTAGGTACGGGGAAAACCCGGAGAAATCTTTGTATGCGTCTGCGGGTAATGTAACCATGGATTGAAGCATAATGATAAATGTAAGAATGACAGAACAATATATGAATTAGATAATAAGATTGTGTAAGTAAATAAGATGAGTAACAAAACATTTCTGATGTAAACTATTAATAATTTGGATGTAAAAACTATCAAATAGGCAAATGAGTACATTTGGATGAGGGGTGGAGGAGAGAATGCAGAAGGATGAGGTGTGAGATTGATAATTACTCAAGAGAGAAGCCTCTCCGTGAAGTTTTAATCCCCCTTCGGATGGAGGGTTCGCTTTGGGGAGGACACTGGAATTCACTCACTCAAGGGACCTCCTCCAACAGACGAGGCCCAAGTAGCCGAAGATGGCCGCTCCCACGAAGAGCCCAGCCACCAGGGCCGCAGACCCAGGCGACTGCGCGAATGGGGGAGCCCGGCCGGAGGGGTGGTCGTGGTGCCAGTGGCGAGCAGCCTCCCCCCCTCGACCGCCGGTGAGCTGCACGGCTGGATGATCTGTGCTGTCGCCGATATCCGCTACCCCTGATGCACGAAAAACCGCCGTGGGTGACGCCTCCCGCGAGGCCAGGGGGTCGATCCAATTCTGTTACAGATCGACCTTGGATCCAACCGATCTTGGATCAATTCGAATCGGTCGACCGCAATCAAACTCTATAACCGTTCCTCCTGTCTGATCTCAATTCATCCGATCTTCTTGCAACCAATTCTATGAAACACATGAGGCGGCTGATTCGCCGAATTTCCACGCATTCAAGCTAAAGGCAGACGCTTCTCCCGAGAGATAGAATGTATACGTACAGCAGTATAATATATATTATCATAATAATAACACTCCACTTCTAGGCATGTTACATGGCTGGAATTTCCACAGATTTTTGGGTCATAATGAAACACCAAAATATCCCAAAAAGGTGAGTATATTCAGTTTTACGTTTGTAAAGCGTACCTACTTCGCCATAGTTGGGATACTATCAGCAACGTCGACGCTGGAGTTTGGTTTTTCATTGTCATGCCAACTGTACTAAAAAAAGTAGCATTTATGGAGAAAGGTTTCTTTAAACATTAAATATGTAGTGGTAATACCACCTTTGACCTTGGAATGACGTGTTAATTTCGGCACATGGTTCACTTACGTGTTATAGGCAACCGTCAATGAAGTGAGCAGTTGAAATGGAGATGAAGTATGGAAATTATTTCAAAAGGGTTAATGAACTCGCTGTGCGAAATAATAGCCGAATAACAGAGTTATTTAGATACACTATGCAGGAATAGAATCTCCACGTAAAGCTGTGTTTTGAACCCGCTATAGTTATTTACTTATTTTTTCAAATTAATACAGTGCCTAAATTTTGCAGTGAAAAAGGTCAGTAAAATTTAATACTGCTATATTTAGTAAAACGTGGAATGAACTTAATGGGATTGGTTTTGGAGAAAACAACATTTTCGTCCATCGGTTAAAAATATTTTACAGGCCTAAAACCTCCTCCTCTAAGCTTAACCGCTTAAGGTTCAAATTATATTCACCAAGGGGGCCCGTATATAAGTGGCTCGAGTACAGAACCTTTTATGGGTCTCGTGGGTGTATTTCTGCTGTCAACATGACTTTAAAATAAAATGCTATGCATGTTTGGTTATGACGCCACCAAAGGCTGAACTTATTTAAAGATACACGACTTTCCGCCTTCACGGATTGCGACGGGGCGCGCGTCATGCGTGTCACGGATTGCGACGGGACGCGCGTCATGCGTGTCACGGATTGCGACGGGACGTGTCACGGAGGAATCCCGAGAGAATATTACTCCCACATGCGTCTCGTTCTCAATACTTACGCTGACTTGATTGCGCGCGGAGGTCGACAAAATCCCAGTATTCTTGTTTCCCATCCCAATGTTCATTTGCGTCACTCGAGGGAGTACATTCTCGTATCATCCTCTTGGCTAGAAAGAAGCAAGGGACACCTATCGGACGAGTGTCCATTTTCGAGAATTAAATGCCCAAGCGATGAAGTATAAATATCCTTCACCACGAATTGATGACCAATAAGATGGACTTGGCCGAGGAAAGTTTTTCACCTCTCTTGATAAGGCGTCGGGATTTCATCGAATCCATTCGAACTCAACGCTCAAGGGGTTTTCGTGGCCCCGTGGAATGGTCATTTTGAATATCTTCGTGTGTGTCATTTGGCCAACGAACTTACTCTGGGCGATTAGCGCTGCTCAGGGGGATCTAAAACACGCGTTTGCTTTATTTTACGAGGACGATATCCTTATTTCATCTGGAATTCTTGAAATGGAATTGCTACCCCTAGATAAAGTTTTGCAAGTTTTGAGAGCCACTGGGTTTTCGCTGAAAACTTACAAATGCACATTTCTTCAGTAAAAAATCGAATATCTATGACGTGAAATTTCCGAGAAGCGCATCGGTCCTAGTAAGAGTAGAGTCAAGCGTTGACTAATCTGCCTCGCACTACTGACGTGGAGAAGGCCCGGCAAAGTATGGGATCAGCTGGATGCTCACGGAATTTCATTCCTGAGTTTTCAAGCTGTACCGCGTGCAACTTACTAAAAAGAACAAATTTGGTTGGACGGCTGAACACGAAGAGGCTAGAAATTATGCAATCAGCTGTTAGACTACCGAACCTCTCCTAGTAGTATTCAACCCAGAACTGCCTACTGAGTTAGATACAGATGAAAATTCAATCGGGTATGGATGAATCTTCATTCGAAAATAAGATAGACAAAGTAGAGTGGTAGCATACTACAGCAAACGAAGGACCCTTACCGAAGCGAAGTATCATTTATATGAATTGGAAACTTTGGCAATTGTTAATTCCCTTAAGCATTTCCGATTGTACGTGATGGGATTAAATTTTTACTGTCACTGACTGCAATTCTGCTAAAGCAACTATGAACAAGCGGGATATTATTCCTCGAATTTCCCGATGGTGGACAAATACACTATGGAGGATTTTGATTGTGAGATAATTTACCGCAAATGCTCTAGCTTAAGCCACGTTGACCTAGGCCGTAATCATTGCCTTGGCATTGCGAGATTCTCGGCACGATTCATGGTTGGACACTGAACAAATGGGGAATGCCCAAGTTCAGCAGATGTTTTCGGAGATGCGTGAGGTGAGGGAGATAAGACTCGAACCGAAACGTTGAGAAGGATGGATTAGATTGTTTCGTCACCGACAGATTTTGAAAGAAAAGTGTAAAATATTAAGCTACTACGTTCCCCGAAAGATTAGGCTTGAACTCCTAGGCTTATTTTATGACGAGCAGCGCCGGATTGGTATTGAGAAAACAATTAATTCAATGCGTACTGGTCCCTGACAAGGAAATTTGCCTGATTTGTAATACTGGGTCCTTTACCAGGGTCGACTTATAAGTAAAAATATGTCCTTGTACTGATTGATTCTTTTACAAAACATTGCAGCTTGTTTTCCCTAAAATCCGTGAACTCTGACGAAACTCAGCGGCATTAAAGTTTTTTTATCTATTATTTAGGTGCCTCAAGAAAGGTCGTCATAGCTCCCGATAATCACAAGGAAAATGGGCAGTTGAGTGGTACATGTGCAAAATCATGAACGAATGATTGAATAGAAGAAGATTGATTGAATAGAAGGATGATTGAGAAAAGGCTGAAGTAAGTGGTGCCGAGCGTTTTGTGGAGAATCCAAACGCCTCTGAACATTACCTTGAAAAGAGCAACAGGTGCCAGTCCGCTTCGGGTGCTGATGGGCATTGAAGACACTACCCCACTTATTCAAGCCGCACTAAATTATTTTTCGCATGCTCTATCACCTATGAAAGATGTGAATGTTGAGGCGAGTGAGAGGATAACTGGGGTCAGATGAAGCCTCCAGGGAAGGACACAACTCCACAAGTCGTGACACCTTGCATAACAGAGTCGGGGGCCTCGTTGCTGCCTGCTGGCCCATCGAGCGAGGAAACTCCTGACAGGAGACAGGCGGAAATAAGTTCCTCGGAGCATAGGAGAGGCGGGAGGTTGCACGTGAGGGGGATGTTAACGGTTTGGTGCTGACCGGTACATCATCATCAAGGCAGCAACAGACCATGGCCAAAGGGTTGTTGCAAACGACCTGAATGACCTTCTCTCTCTCTTTAAAGGCATTATGGTGAACTGAATGAATGAAGGCATTATGATGATTACACTGAACCATGGATTCGGTTCACTCTAATGATATGCATTGGTTTTCCTGCGTCTTGAGTACTGTTAAGCATGGAGTCGGTGTACTCTTATGATGTGTTTTTGATTTCTAGGGTCATGAGTATCCTTAAGGTAGGAGTCGGTTTTGCTCTAATGTTGTGTTTTTATTTCCACCGCCTTGACAAGACTGAAGCATGAGGTCGGTGTTATCTAAGTAAGTGTTTTAGTTATACGGCGATTTCAGTACCCTGAAGCATGGAGTCGGTGTACTCTAGTGATATGATTTCGTTTTCAGGAGTCATGAGTAACTTTAAGCTTCGAGTCGGCGAACTGTAATGGTGTGTTATTGATTTCTGGGGTCTTGAGCACACTGAAGCAAGGCGTCGGTGTCCTTTCATGATGTGCTTTTGATTTCAAGTTCAGTTCACTGACGCATGGAGACTTTTTACTCAAATTATATGTTTTGGGTTCTGTTACTCTAATGGCCTGTTTTAGATTTCCGGATTCTTGAGTACCCTGAAGCATGGAGTAAATGTTACTCTAGTGATATATTTTTCATTTCCAGGGTCTTGAGTATCCTGAAGCACGGATTCGGTTTAATCTAATGATTTGATTTGGATTTCCGGGGTCTTGAGAATATACATTATATGGATTCTGTGTACTCTTATAATTGGTTTTTAATTTACAGGGCATTTTAGAATCATGAAGCGTTGAGTCGGTGTACTCTAATCTTGTGTTTTTGATTTCCATGGTCTTGCGAATTCTGAAGCATGGAGTCGATGTACTCTAACGATATATTTTGGTTTCCAAGGTTTGGAGAAGCATAACAAATAAAATCCAAATACGTTAATGATGTGCGTTAGTTTTTCGGCTTCTTCAGGTCCCTCTAGAATGGGGTCGGTGTACTCTAATTATTTTTGTTTGATTACTAGTGACTTGACTACACTAAAGTATAATGTCATTGTACTCAATTGATGTTTTTATTTCCACTTTCTTGACTGCACTGAAGCATGGAGTTGGCTATATTAATGATATGTTTTATACTTCCACGGTTTTTAGAACCCTGAAGCACTGGATTAATGTACGCTAATGATGTGTTTTTGATTTCCAGCTTCTTGAGTATCCTGAAGCATGGATTTGGTTTACTCTAATAATTTTTTTTAGTTTTGCGCCGCTCCATTTTATTGAAGCTTGAATTCTGTGTGGTCCAATGGTGTGTTTTTCAATTTGCAAGGTCTTGAATACACTGAAGGATGGAGTCGGTGCACTCTAATAATGTGTTTTGGTTTTCCGGAATCTTGCGTTCCCTAAAGCATGGAGTGGGTTTACTTATTGATGTTTTACATTTCAGGGGTCCTGAGTAACCTGAAGCATGGAATTGTTGTACTCTCTTGGTTTTTTTGGATTTCCGGGCGTCTTGTGGTCCATGAAGCATGGAGTGGTTGTACCCAATGAGGTTTAGATATTCCCGATGTAGTGCGCCTTGTAGTATGGGGACGGATGGTCCCATAAATATTTTTTCGACTGATATGTCTTTCGAATCCTTGGGCCAATATGGTCGACATGTTTGATCTAATGACTAATCGGAAAACGGTGATTACAGCGGTGGAGACACGAGATTGTCCCCAGGGTGAATTTGAACCCTTTTTCTGTCGAGTATTTGTATTTCCAGAAATGTACTTTTTTCAATTCCGAGAGCGTCTTTTGCATGTGGAGGTCAACTGTACGAGGATGGCCGTGTTAGCAGCGAAAGTTGAATTCTCGCTGACGTGGCGTCAAGGCGGAGAGTAACCTCATGACACGAGCATGTGCGGGAGGGAGTAGACCTGCTTTGTGCCTGGAGACATAGTGCGTTAGGTCTGTCCAGGAAGAGGCGTGGTCACTCCGTGTATTTGGTCTTTGAAAATAAAGGTGTTGCTTAGAGAATAATCGGAAACTGATCATTTTTCACGCCACAGCCTTCTCGTTCTTACCTCCGTTTCTAACACTATACACTCCGATCAGTTCCTGCCCTCTTGTTTGAAAATGGCGGAGATTGAATCGTTGCGACGGTGATCCCTGGCTATTTACTTAGTAAAGTTGACCTTTGTTGTCAATTGGTGTCGGAATCATGTGACTTTTTTCTTGGAAGGACTTGATAAGGCGGTGGACGGATGGATGACAGCAAGTTAAGAAATACAAATTTGAATGACACATTGTAAGACTGAAATACACTAGCTCCCTACTGGGTGACCGACGGACATCGACTGCCTTATTTCGCGACAGTAGCCTACCGGATGACAGGCATTTCAGAGACAAGTCAAGTGAGCACGTTAGCGACTACCCAACTCTACTCCTACACGGGTAGGTTATTTCCCAGGGTTGGCGAAGTGTAACCTGCTATCGCGCCTCATTACCAACATTGTTCAGGCAATACATTTCTTCGGAAGTCAGTAATTTATATGAAAAAAATTAGAGTTAAAGTTTCAGTTATTCAATCTAAGACGATATTAATAGAAACAGGATATTATATTTAAATATAATTGAAATTCTCGATCTATAAATTTAGTAAGTAAAACTTTTTTCAAGCATAAATTTAATCATGAATAATTATTAACGCCAATGTTTCCCTTAATGTCATACAGATCATGGATTTCTTTGATAATATAGTGTAATTTCTTTGATAATTTAGTGACCCACAGTTTCACAACTGAAAAAAATGATATGCGTATCTTTTGAAAAGAATGAATTTGCTAATGAGGAGGAGGCTGCGAAGAAGGTGGGGATGTCTGATCTAATTTTATAGCTGACCTCATGATACCACACAAGTGAAACCATTGTCGTGGAATGAATAATATCGCAAACGTGGAATTGCAGTGTTATATTCCTTGTGTTCACCGCGATAGAGTAATTCCACCAACTTAAACCCGAGAAAATTCCCTTAAGTAAATATTACTTCGTACCCACGATTAAGAAAACCTTCTTGCGCTGGCATGAGTCACGCGTAAATATCCCGGTAGGAGCTTCGTGATGCACATACCTGAAATAAATGGGGGGCTAGTACATATAGGTTCAATCGACTCCCGACATCTTTGCCTCCAGCCAGCGATCAAGTACTAACCTGGAGTCGAGGAAGGGGCGCTCTTGCTGGCGGTTTGATCCTCTTCTTCTCCTGTCGGGACCCCGGAGACATCAATTGAGGAATCCTCTAGCGGCGGTGAGGTCCTCACCTGAATGAGCCAACGAAGGAGACATTGTTACGTCGAGCGGAAAAGACACGGGTCATCCACAACATAGTATTCTCTGAACATTCTGATTCATCCATAGTGGCCAACCTAAGATAGTTTGTGAGGGTAGAGATCACCTCATACTAATATCTCCATATGGTGTCTGAATTCAAAAACGAATAAGATATAAATAATATATGCTATTCATTTCCCTGAACCACTTGATTTTTCCCAGGAAAGGACCAGACACCAAAAAAATCACGCAGCTTTAGTCACGGGAGATGCTGGTTAGTTCTCTGCTTCATTAGTGCGGGTATAGCTACGGGAAAGGGATAGCATGCAGCAACTAGCTGTCCGCTCTAGATCCCTCGTGTTTATTCCAAACTCCACGCCAAATATGCAAAACAATCTCTTGTTGATCATCGATGCTATGAAGTACTTCCATCATCAATGACATCCATCATTCATATATATCACCATGCATTAATATTTTGGAACACTGGATTTGTTTATGAGTAATGAAGTGGCATTACTTCAGCTTTGTTTAATCTGGGTAGATACACTTTAATTGGCGTTGTTCACCATGTAAAGTACTTGGGTGTCGTCATGATAGCGGTCATTCATTGGGGTAGACACGTAGCATATATGGTGCCTCCTTGAAGAAGGTAGGGTTTGTAAAGAGCATAGTAGAAAACATGGCAAGGAAAAAGTGAAAGACAGGCTATTTCTCGTTAGTTGGATGGTACATGGAATATGCTGCGAGCATATGGGACCCATCTCAAGAATCATTGATTCAAGGATGAAACAAACTACAGAGGAAGGCAGCCCGTTTCATTAATAACTGTAATGAGAAGACCAAGGAATATTAATATGTGATTTGGGATGGAAACTAGAGTATTTCTATACAACTGTACTAGAGAAGACTCATATGTGAATTTAATTTATTGAAAACGGGCTAATCGAGTGATTTTTGAATGTAGATGAAGTAATCCAACAACAGCACTGCAAAGGCAAAGTGGACAATTATAATGACGATAGAGAAGAAGCCTTCAGTCGAACCGACAGATTCTCAAATTCGTTTATCCCTTTGCGCGATCCACGGCCACAACACAGGGGAGGGGAAAGCGGTAGCGTGGCAATCCATGCCCCACTCATACGGGGGGACCATCTTTCTTCTACCCTTTCATTCGTGGCTGGTGGCAGTAAACCCCCGCCCTCGCATCCTTGCGCCTGCATGTAGGATACTATGAAGAATCTTGTGCGTCGTCTTCCCTAGTGAAGCGCTCTTATAGGCTGCCCCCATTGGCAGTAACAACCAACGAAGAAATTTGAAAATGGAACTGCCCAAGGGAATACCATACAGTTGTCGCTGGCTTCTACTTCGGCGTAGTACCCAGTTATTTCACAGCCCCAGTTCACG
>LYUA01002340.1:166913-177587 GCA_002093875.1 Calopteryx splendens | reverse complement strand
CAGCCATAAATACAGTAATGTTAGTAAGCCACTCATGCACTCAACGTTAGTTTAAAAAAATAATAATAATAATTGAAATACAATAAACTCTTGTTCACTAATCTAACAGCGTACACATTTTATGCTAAATATTTGAATGTTTTTCCTAATGATTAATTTATTAATAACTTTCGGCGAACATTATTTATACCATGGTGGTGAGTGCTTCATCTATAACGACTGCTTTCACAACTTTCTTGGCCGATCTGTTGAGATTCGGGACATGAGCGGCTGGATATGTATTTGCACTTTTTTCTAGTGAAGTTTAAGTCAATGAAAATACTCTTATAAGGGACTTAATTATCTTTTATACTCCTCTTACTTAAATGGCGTAAAAATGCTGTAAATGGGTCTAATTCATCACAGCACTCTTCTTCTATACAGTTTCCTCTAATCACTGCATTTTCAAAATGGGGATTAGGTAATCAGTACGAAGTCAATCTCGTGTCATCGCCGTATCAATTGACTCGTGAACACCACACTGATCTCATTTCCATGTGCAAAGTTTATTAATTTAAATGATGATGAAGATTATTTATCCATTCCATTGGTAGCAACACAAGTAAAAAATCGCAAATAAAGTTGATACCTACGACCCACTAAATGATAAAGCGATTTCCATATTTCCCGATAAAAAAGATTTAACGAAGAAAAACAGACTGAACGGAAAAATTTTTAAAAATTTAGGAGATCATTTTCGATTCAGGTAGGGACGAGGAACTGGAGAATCGATTTCAGCGTTGGGACAGATTAGGTGGATTATAATTAATAGGAAGCAGTGTCCCCACCAAAAAGAGGATTGGAAATTCCAAAAGAATTCCCGGAAAAACAATTTCCCCACACATTTTTCACCTAGGTATATCAGGGTTGCTACAGAATATGGATTTTTAAAATACCAAAATTAGCATAAATTCAATGTGCCCCAAACTACTTTCTCCGAGTAATTACATCACTTATTATCCTGCGGGAAGAAATGTTTTTTTGATACAACGCACCACCTTCCTCCACATATTTCTAACATTTCCTTATGCCTTCATCGCAGCTCAGGAGTTTTAAGATAAAAATAACGTAAAAAGGAATCATGACATCCTGGTAAAATTATTCTTTATTAGGAATTTTAAAATTGCAGGACAACTTCTGAGCATCACAATAATATTATAAGTATGTATACATATAGGACACATACGAAAAATTAAGACCTTAATTCATAACATTGCACCAATATATGAGAAGGAAAATCTTACTCTCATCCTCGATATCTTAAAAAATCGAAAATAAAACTAAAATTAAGAATGAAAATAACAATCAGTTACGGGCTTCCTACTGCTTGTAAGTGATCGAGACAGCACTATTGCATTGTATCTACTCACCTTCAGTTTCCGCTGCTCCACGTTCCCAATCTTTACCACCGGTGACGGATGACTGACTGTAAATCGGCGACGGCGATGTTTGCATGAAGTCCCGAGTGTTCTTATTCACTTGGACGTTCCTCTGGGACATGCTTCGACAGGTCAGGGTTTTACCTGGGCACATGGTATGCGGGAGTGAGGGATAAGAGATCTGCGCCACAGAGAACATGTACATACTTTGTGTCGCCGCTGTATTCCATGGTCGTTGTATTGCTATCCGGCTGGGTGGATCTAGTCGTGATCAGGCTTGCCAGTTTAATCGTATTGGAGCCAAAAAAGGTAAACATTGAGCTCATGATAATACGAGAAGTAATGTAGTTCATTCTGCCATAAGCCGTACGGCGACGCAGTTTCGTTAACACGTTCTTCAATAAAATGGGAGAACACCATTATTTATTCTTGATACACGATCATAGTGAAACGATTATGCGGCAATTTGAAAAAATTGACAAATCGTATTGTAAATCACGGGGTTTTAAAAACGATGCGGATAAGATGGATACTTAAATAAAAACTCCAGGCCGGATTTAAAAATGCCCTTACTTTTCCATGACCATTTTTAAATTCAATGACTTTTTCCCGGTTCTCCATATCTGTAGCAACCCAAGTATATAAATGGGGCCGGAGCTACGCTGGCCACTACGTAATCCCGCTCATACGGAAACGTTCTGGGAAAAGTCCAAAAATGCCGTTCTGGTAAATTAGAGAGAAATCCAGAGTTATTGCGGTCATTATTCCTTCCCTCTGCAAGGCTGTATGATCCGGAGGTGTGGAGCAAAATGCGCGCCGTAGCTTCACAAATATTTTTCACGCCGGACTGCCTCATTGGAAAGCAGATAATACGCTGGAATGGTGTACCGCGGACTGGAGACAAGTGAGATTTGAGACAAGTGAGGGCAGACGGATAGGGTTGTGGAAGCACACAAAGGGTTGTAGAGCCAATTGAAGTAGAGCCACAGTGTGTCCTTTATGTGCTGGAGAGAAGAGAGGTGGGGGGAATGATGTGAATTAGATAGAGGAACTCCACCCAATTCTTAGGACTAGGACAAATTGAGATGTCTTCAGCTTCGCTAGCCCTGAACCAATCACAATCAATTGGGAGAGAGAGTGGGGAGGATACTGATGGGCTGAAAGCAAGATTATGTGAAAGAGGGAAACCTACAATGTCAATAAAAAAATTTAAATACACTTAAAAAGGGGTAGGTTCATTTCAATGTAAGAGATTGTTGCCCTACCAGGGACCAACTCACCGATTCAAACATCCAAAAGCAAACACACACACTGGCTTTTTGTGGAAAATTTAATCTCTATCCAGGAACAATCACACAGGATACAAATTCCTTTCCATTAGTGGTTCTCTTCCGGTGAGTTTTAGTGGCTTCGTTAAGAGTAGAACACTCCCACGTGGCCAAGTGGTTGTGGGGAGGAACGAACCTGAATCCAGGGACACTGCATTAACTGGCAGCAGATTCAATTTGAAGTGTTCTTCGAGAATGTTTCAGATGCTATGGACCTACTTCAGGAAGGAGTAACCAATGGAAACCACACATGCCAAGTAGCAGTAATCATTGAAATAGTGGATTTGAGTGGTTGTAATTGTTTTGGGGTTTGTGGAGGAGCAATTGTAACAGAGAAGAAGAGGAAAATGGAAAGGAAGAGGATGATGGAGTCTCCGAGGCCATCTCACAACATTGCACCTAGAAATTTTCATCTAAAACACTTGTTAAATAATTTTTTTCTCTCACATTTATGGCCGCTTCAGATATGGATTTATTACAGATATGAGATCAAACTTTGGCCTGGGTCATAAAATAGGATTATTTTCAAGGGATATTTTAAAAATAAAATCTCAATAGAGTATATAATTTCATCAACGGTGCAGTGAAATTGTCAAAAGAGAGTTTTAATGTTGCTTGCATTGGAATTTTTAAGAACTTCACATAAGAATTAAAAAAGACAAAGTGCTACTGAACCAATTTGCAGTGGCAGCCTATAAAACGAAAATAACCCAACAACCCACTTTCCACTCATTTCTTAAACACCTGTCTCACATATTGCACTGTATATTTGGTCATCGCTGATTAAAGGAAATGTTATTAATTCATTTCTTCACACTGCTTCTAGGAAATTCCTTTAATTTTCCATGTTATAGCAGCGCGTCTGTAGAGCATCAGCAGATTTTGGAGGGCCCTTCCAAACCATTGCAGGTTGCTAGGGATTTGTGTCTTGCTTCCTCCCAGCCAAAACTCCATTATGCCATTTCCCTCGTCTTCTACCCTTTCTCCTGAACATTCCCCTCTTCCCGCCACTGCACCCATCTCCTCCATCGCAGCCTCGTCCCACGCTGCCTCTCACTAACTCCACTCCTACAGCACCTTTCAATTTCTGACCCCCCCCCCCACTCATATTTTCAACATCCTTACCCACAGCCCTAAAGCCTCACCCTTTTCCCTGAAATACCTTTTCTCGTATGTGTCACATAAACAACAACTCAAGACTTTAATAGGGACTTGTTTCCAAGTCAATGTCCTAATAGTTTTGTCTTCTGAGACTCCTAATGATAGTAAGTTGCTTTAATACAACAACATTACATAGGATAAGTGGTTTGCAAGGCTCAAAGTTACATTTTGATTGTTTTCTGAGCATTTGTAAATAAACATAGTAGTATTGGGAAACTAAGTCTCTGGTTTTTCCCTACTTTACAGTTCCAATATTCTTCAAGTAACTATCTCATACAAATTTAAAAACTACATGCTCTTTTCACTTCTTATTCCTCAGAACCGGGCATGGTTGTCCAGTGGTTAGTGCTGGGCCACTCACCAGAGGACCAGGGTTTGATTCCTGGCGATGCCATTTGACACCCTGAGCTTCACAAAACTGTGTACTGCTGCGTACCAGGTCATCTTGGGAAATCACAGGCGGTGCAGGGAAAGAAACTATTACCCTAATAATTACCATAATGCGAATTTCACATCCCATTGGGCTTAGTACTGGGTGTGCTCTACCCTCACCTCCTACCAAACCAACCTTCGGGTTGATTACTCAGAATACCCTCAGAATAATCATTAAGGATTTGTAAAACAATGGATGAATAGGTCCCTCCTGGGAATCAAATGCAGTTTCAGTGCAGGGAACCAGTCCTGGTATGCAGCAAAGCCAATCCCAGGACAGCCCTCCATTCAAGCAATCTTTCATCCACCATGGCACTCTAGCAGACCCAGTGTGTCCACTACTCACCATGGTTGAAGGTGAACACCACCTCTCTGTCCACCTCCAAGTCCCTTTCACCCACAACATAAAAGAAGACACACAGAAGTGAGCCTTCAAGTGAGGAGAGGAATACGAGGGAGGGACAGTCCACAAGAGGGGCTTCTTAACTGCTGAGGGTGGCAATGGCATCAAAGAGGATGATGTCATAATGCCTCACAGGGTAATGGCCTCTCCTGCAGTCGACAATAAATATTCATTGGCAGAAAAGGAGTGGCTCAAGCAAGGATTTTAGCCTAGGGAATTGCAGGATCCTTAAATTCAAAGCAATTCTTTTAAACTAAAAAATGATTTTCATGTAGTGAATAAGTGACTGAAACAGTAACACTTATATTTTCATGAAAGTTAGCAGAGCAGCCACAAAGGAGCTTTATCCAAGGTCCTTGCAATTTGCTACAGAAAAAGTTTTCTATAGACCATGTGTCTTTGGTCTAATTAATAGGGAAGATAAAAGTTTCTAAATTAGGGCATAAAAGAAACTCAGATGGAAATGCATAATAGGTAGCTGCCTGACATTCGAAATCAAGATCTTTTCTCTTCAGATCCAATTTGAAATTTTGAGCATGATTTTGGATTCAACTTTGGGTAAAAACAGTGCATGGCTAGGGACCATTCCAAAGAAAGCAGTCATTGAAAAAAAAGGGTTTCTCAGAAATCATGTATGTAAGTACACTCATTTGCAAAGCAATACTGAAAAGTTACAAAAGTTCTTAAATAGGATATGGGAACAGGATCCTGAAGAACTTTACAGAAATTTTGTATTAGTTCTACTCTGCTACAGAAAAATACATAATGCTGTCGGAAGGCACTTTCATCTTTTAAAATTCAATTCATTAAAAAATATCTTGAAATTAGACTAAAGTAGACGTGTGTTTTGGGTACTTCAACCAGATCAATGATATTAAAATGTTCATTGATAAGATTGCAAGTTAAAAAGAAGCATTAACAAGCATGACTTTCTTCACTTTGTAAAAATTTATGATGATTTAAGGGGTTCAACAATAAGCAAGATTAAAAGAAATCTTCGTTAAGCTCATTACTTCAATAACCCATGAAATAGGATCAATTTTTCATCAGCTCCTCCAAAAAGTTTCATCGAGGACATAGTAGATCTCCATTTTTGGACAAATTACCTCCAACAAAAAAGAATGTTTTGCATAAATTTGTGCAGGCAATACAAATTTCATTTTTTTGTTCAGAACAGCGGTTCTCATTTGAATGGCATTATGTAACCATAATTTCCAATATAGATTTGTTAAACTTTAAAAATGAAACCAAAATCACATCAACAATATTAATGGACTTGTGTTAACAAATTAAAGGAACTTCTTACAAAAATACATAGATACTATTGAGTTCAAGAAGGGAGAAGAAATCTTTACAATCACACATGCATATGTTCCATTATGGGATTCCTATGGGTGTGCAAACGACGTTTCTTTTCTTCTTTGGTCTTCAACCCAGAGAGATTGGTTGGGTCCTAGCAGCTCTCTCCATTCTTGCCTCCTCCCCTCACATACATACATGAATGGCATCCTCCTCTATCAACTGAATTTAACCTTCCTCTCTCTTCTTTCCTTCTCTGGAATCTTCCATTAGTTTTCAGCAGCCCCCCTTCCCCTAACACGTCCCCTACCACGCAATCTCATCTTGGTTGAATCCATTGCCACAAACACCTTTTTACCCTCTCACCTTAGAAAATACTTCTTCATTTATCACTCTGCCTCGACAGCTTATCCTCAGTAACCCTCTGTAATGCCAGGTTTCCATAGTCCTCAATCTTCTTTTCTCTTCAGCTCCAATTGCCCACATTTCCAGTAGGCCAATAGAAGGTGGTGCTCCATACAAAAACTTTCATTCACCTCTTCCTGACATGCAAGCTACTACTGTTGGACATAAATAGCTTTCTTTCTTTTAAAGTTGAAGGTATTTTTTGCTTGATTTATCCTGGATGTAATTTCTCATTTACTTCTGCCATCCATAGTGGACTGACTCCCAAGGTGTGCAACTTGGTCCACTTCTTCTGCGATCCGATCACCCAGTCTCACATCCGAATGTACATTCACACTTCTTTGTCAACTGAAAAAAAAGAATCATGTGGGTCGTGCAGCATGAAGTTTTCAAATGCTCGAAGCTGCAACAGTCACAGGGCAGAGGGGATGGAGAGGACCTGTGGAGTCTAAGAACACTCCTCGTGGTCCTGTCATTCCTCCTTCCCTCTCTCGACTCCCCCAAAAAACACTCCAAATGCATTAATGCCCCCAATGAACACACCCTGGAGGTTTTCTTATTACATGAGAGAAAGTCACTGAAATAAATTCAATTGTATTATAAATTTTTATTTTTGAGTAAAGATTTTTCTAATCTCACAAAATTTTAATCTGCAGTGATCTTCTGAATATGTCATTTCCTTCACTATGATTTTAAATAATAAAAAAATGCAGTAAATTAATTCACAGTACAGAAAATCGTCTGATAAATATGCATCACATGTTTCAGATTCAATCTTGTTTTATAGTCAATGCTTCACAAATAGTTTTTGTTATGTCCAGAGAGGATTGTTCTTGAACATAATGGTAAAGCAATCCATTACACAATCGTTTTCATAACACTTCCCAGCAATTGCGCACACCAAGCGACACAATGTGTATTTATTACAGAGGGTTCTTAACACTGTAAAACCACACACAGCAATCAAAATTTTCCAAAATGAATCATTCTCCAAGTAATATCCCATTTCCTTTAATGCGATAGAAATTACTGGCTAGAAAGTTTCAAATCTTCCTAAATTGTGGAACCATTAACATTCACAACAACAAAATTGTAATTCAAAGATGGTGTTCTGAATGAGCAGGAAACAGAAACAACTCGTCCAAAACTTATTTCGGTGAATCACAGAGCACTGACATTTTGAAAAAAAAACTATTATCCAATGGTCCCAACTACATGCTACTTAGAAAAAAATTTCAACATGTAAACATTTCACAGCATTTGTCACAGAAAGCACTGAGTTGCTCAGACAGTGAGCAAACCATTCAACTTCCAAAGCCATTGGGGTTGGTAAGAGATAATCTAGAATCGATTTTTCCTCGAAAGAAAGGAGAGAGATTTATCTCTTTTTTAAATTGACACTATCAGAAAGGTACAGAGAATTTTTAAATAGAACTCTTGATCGCAGTTAACAATAACAGGGAGAGATTCTCAGAATTGGGAGTTTGAAAGTACTAGTCACAATGATTTGACCAAGTTGGGCACATTGTGCAATTCAAAACCACTGCCATTGTCGCTCCACCCATGTCGCTCCCCCCTCCCTCTCCACAAAGTGAGGACGGTTGATGTCTTTGGTGCAAATCACCCATCGAAAACAAGTCAACGACATCCACTCCCACAATTCCTTCCGCACAGCAATCACTTTCTGAGGACGAGGAATAACTTCTTGAAGAAATTTCTGATGCATGTCGATCAATGTGAGTGACCACTTCTATTGCTGGGGACTGAAAAGCAAAGGCGAGAGAGCGATTAAGGCCAGCCAGACCATCCGTTGGTTGGTAACACAGGGCACCACACACGCCACAGACCAGACCAGACACCACTGGGGCGGGTCTAAGACCCTTACCACTTGCAAACTGAAGCATTAACATGCAACCTGATTTTGTAACAAACCAAATGTGGAATCTATATCAATCATACCATTAGTAACCAAACCAAGGATGAAAAATTCCTGAATATTTCCTGGTATTTATGGCAAAAGATAATTTTCCCCACACTTCTTATGGAACAATATTTCACAGCATAATGCTGTTTATTCCTCACTGTCCTTCACAGACTGGTGAACAAATAGGGCCAATATTGTATGTTTAATCATTTAAATGAGAAATAAATCCTCATTGGAACAGAAAACATATTTGCCAATCTCAATGCCAATTCTCATAGGTTAGCATGTGTTTGATTTTTGATTAAGCCTTCGTTTTCCTGCTTGATGGACACCCTGATTTCATCTATAAACACATTGAAACAACATCCAGAAATCCAGGCCGTTTGATGACACCTGTAACACTGACTAGATCTGAGAGTGGCAACTACAGGTGAAGGAATCAGGTGGCCAGTACAGAGCTCTTCAAGAAGCTTGTGACTTGTTATGGGAAGACAGGAGTGGCCCCTTTCCTAAAGCTCAGTCTGTTCAACTTAAGCTGTGAGAAATCAGGGTGCCTACAAACTGAGGATTAAAAATCCCAGCAGGATATCTACTTTGCCTGGCAAAAAATATGTTTTTTGCACATTTCAAGGAGCAATAACTTGCCTTTTGAGGTTAACCTACAGAACCAAAAGTCAATAAACCTTAAGTACGTAATCTCACCCTTACAGAAGCCATCCTCCAAAAATGTTGTTCTGCTTAAGCTATTGTCAAACCAAGGGCAACCAAAATGATTATTTATTAGCATGGAGAAAAGAAGCCGAGGTATGAGTGAGCCATACCCCTACTATGCTGCCCAGCACTATTAGTATTTGCAGTTAATTTTTCACATCTCTTTATCAATTTAGGGGTTATTTTTCACATGGTAAAAGACCTACATGTTTGTCTGCTCAAGTAGCAGATCGATGTGACAGTCTTACCCAATTCTTCCTTCTCATTTCAGAACTCTCAATTGAAGGCTAAAATTAAATCCCTCAAGAGGCACTCATCTTCACTTGAGATTTAAAAATGACTCGTCAAAAATGACTGGGATGACCTCCAACAACAATTAGGTGGCATCAGCCGTTCAAATTGACTTCCATTGTCACATGACTAGGTCATTAGAACCTTCCAACCAATCATTGAGTCTCATTCATAGAGGTGGAACCTATTGACTGAAATTACTTTTGCTTCTTGGTGTACCTATTGAGGAGAAATTGGTGGAACAAAAATGTTTCCATCCAAAAGGTGCACTTCACATATAGTCCATTAGGCATCAACAGAACGTCAATGGTGTGCTACTTGATCCAAAATCTCAACTGATGATGAAGTTTTGGGTGAAATTTTATACACAGAGTGAAGGAGCAAGACAAAAGGACTTCTTTGAGAGCTCTGGGCAATATTTCAATAATCACTCTATATAGATACTAGAGCTCTAAGTTTCAAGGCACCAGCGAAATTTAACATGAATTTCCCCTAACACTTGACCACTCATAGACTTTAATAGAATAAAACAACTATTTATCTAACACTTCTGCAAATGTAATAATGTCAGAAAAATTGTAACCATAACAGTGATGATCTAAATCACACATCTTGAATTTGTGAGGCTGATCACTACACAACTTGACTGCATTGAGTTCTTCTGTGACTTGTCAGCACAAAACAAGTGGTTTAAAAAGAAACCAATTTTGACTCACACATAAACAGACAACGTGAGTAAAACCATAGAGTGAATATACATAGAGCACTCATGCCATAGGGAAAAGCTCAAATGCCTTTTTTCATTTCATCAGGACTTATCAGATTGCACAGGAAAGTCACTTCCTCCATGCTTAGTAAATGCTGAGCTACACATATTTCCCAGACCTCTTCCCCCCCTGCAAGCCACTGCCATCATTATGCAGTGAGAATTCACGAGAGTTGGGCTGTCTGGAGTCTTCATTACCATAAAACACTGGAATTTGATGGCATGTTTCCATGGTCTCAAATTCCCATAGAACCAAATACAAAACAGATTTAGGAAGCTTCATACATGAAATGAATCCATAGAAAAAAATTATTTGTCATTATTTCCTCAACTGCCTTTACACAATATAAAAACCTACAAAAGAGACAAAAAACAAAGTGAAATGCAATAATATGATAATGAATCCTGGCACCTACTGGGCCGGGCCCCAAGGGTCGGGTGTCATGTCCGGCAGTAGGAGAGGCAAGGCCTCTGCGGTCATCATCACACGAAACCCTTGCACTGCCAAATCGACAGCAGCAGAAAAGAAGACTCAG
>LYUA01002338.1:164344-176333 GCA_002093875.1 Calopteryx splendens | reverse complement strand
TAAATTCTTTGGTACTCACCAATTTGTTTGAACTTGTAGCGGTTTGAGGGGGCATCCATTGCCGGGTTCACTATTGTTAATGGGAAACTATTGGAACGAGACGTTACAAACACACAGAAAGATACAACACAAGAGAACACGCCAGCGTGAATGCAACTCAATAACTGAGAAAGATTTTCTGAAAGTCTACTGAGGGAGAGAAATGGTGGTGGTAAAAATGAAAAACGGATAAATTGTATCCGTATCATATTACTTTGAATAAGGGCATTGCTTGGAAGTATGCCACCTGCAAAAGATCTCAATTATGCTTAATTTTTTTCTTTCTGGACTTATCTACACATTGGCATATGGAAAATCTCAAATTTAGTGGATACTTTGTTTAGATGATGAAGTTAAAAGGTTTCGAGGGTCTCCTTATCTCTCAACTACAGTAATTACATGCGGAGACGTATTTATTGCGTCTCAACTCTCGGAAGGGAGTCTGACATGGGAGTCTAATGGAAAGGTTAACTTTGTCACATCAGTACTGTTCGATGGCACAGGCTGTGGGTCTCGAGGTTTTTTACAAAAAAAAAGTGGTATCTTTAAATTAAATCAGGTTAAAGGTACTTTCAATACACTCTAAATACCTAAAAATGCAGCTACTATAGAGTTTGATATAACAATGTGGACGGGATGAAAAATATTGCATTTCTAAAACACTTTGGGTGTCAGACACCCAAGCAACAGTACTCAACACTAATATACTATGCCAAAATTCACTCATTATTAGAATACCTATGGTGCAATCTTCTGGGGGATCTGTAGTGCAGCATCAAAAGCCCTTTCCATGCAAAAGAGGTCTGTCTAAGACATGGCCCAAGTATCCATGAGTATTCCAGGTAAACCACTATTTATTAAATTCAAAATTATGGCACTACCTTGTACACATATCTTCTGTTGTGCTCTACTAGTAAAAATCAATCCTAAATTATTTGCCTAAAAAAACTGTTCATGACTACATGACACGCAGGAGGGAGAATGTCCACCTGATACATCACCCATGAATGATTTCTAAAAGGGACCCTCACCAGTCAGCCTCCTATACAATAAACTGTCAAGGAGCATGAAAAGTAAATCCTCTGTAAATGCTTTAAATGCTGAACTGAAAAGCCTTTTTGTTTAACATAGACCAGTATATGTGTAGGTTAGCACCTATCTTTTATGTTCTATGTCATTCTCCTGACCAAAAGAACACTAAAAGTAATTATTATTACTATCATTATCATTTATTAAATTATTTATTATTATTATTATTATTTAGTATTTAAGTAATTATTATTTATTTAAGTAATTAATATTATTAATTTTTTTGAAATTCTCTTTTTTTCTTCAGGGTGGAGGAGTGTGCTCCTCCTGTGACCCCAATCTGTTCTGTTTAGTTCAAAAAGTTACTAAAAATTAAAATATTATTAAAAAGTAAAACTTTATATAAATTTGCTCTGGGACATTTAGAAGAATTTTTTTCCTTTCAACTTTACAATAATCATTTTTCACTTCCTTTCTTCAAGGGGGGGAGTTACGTTCCCCCTGTACCCCATCTGTATCAGCCCCTGATGCCTAAGAATCAGAAAGTGCTAATAAATAATGGAGGTGGCAGATAGTTACTGCATTATCCCCATTCCCTGGGATGAAAAGCAAAGGAATTCATAATTATAATTTACGTATCTATTTACCTATCTCTGAAATACTTTAAAATCCAACTTTAAAAATATTATTGATGTTTACATAATATGATCATGCATCACAGAAATAAGTTTGACATATTGCACAACCATTTGTTGGGAAAAATTGATGTGTGTTCATTTATATATGCTAATACCTTAATTTTTTAACTGCCTTAATAAAAATAGCAAAAACTAAACTAGTAAAGAGAAAAGAAATTGGTAGTCATAGCAAATCCAAGCAAGTTTGTTTTAAAAAAATTACAGAATGATGACCAGTAAAAATAACTTAAGTATTATAAGTACATTGGACCCATGAAATTAAATCTCTTATTTGTAAATTAATCACTAAGCATCACTTACAGGACGACCAAATTGTATTCCAGCCTCCAGAACTCGAACATAATCAGAATCATTTAAACGAATAATGGAAAGATTATTAGCTTTTTCCATATTTTTAATCCATTTATTAGCTTGTATCTGGGGATCAATCATCAAGGGCCATCTTCTAGCTGTCCTTTAATTGAAGAAAATAGCCAATTTGAAATGGCCAAGTAATTCAATAGACATGTTAAATTATGTATTTATATGTGTAATGCATTAAAGATAAACTAGCATGGAGAACTGATGAACACAAAAAATAGTCACGCTACTTAAAAAGATAAAAATAAATATCAGAATGCTCCATAATACTATCACAATTAGAAAGGATGGTCAAAAGTATTTATTATGTTCTTAGAACTGGTTGTATGTGAGGTTTCTCATTAAATGCATGAATTACATTGCAGAAAATGGAAAAAACATACCCTTTTAGTGAAGCCTATTTTATACCATGGGAATAGGTGGCTAGGAAAAAATTATTATGAGTATATGACCCTCTTTTATATAATGCAACAAAATAGTATAGAAAAAAAATAGGAGACAACATTTTTTCTTAGCAGACAAATTCTAAAGTTAACCATTCATCAGATTATGATAAAATAATGTAATATTACTTACTTTGCTATTATTGCATTATCAACAGAAAAAGTATCTGTTGGCAAACCATAAATATTCCACTGGCGAATGACAACAGGATCCCCAAGCACAGTCATTAGCACAAAATCTGTTGAGCATACAATATTTAGTGACTGACAAAGTTGAACCCATTTTTCCACTGTCTCAACCCGAAATTGATTTGTGAAAGGCCCTAAATAAGCCAGCACACCGGCACCGATAAGAACATCACCTAAATAAATAAAATATATTTTGACAACTTAATACCTTTATCACTGACTTATAGAAGTAAATCATATAAGGTACTTCAATCATAAAGACTATAGGAAAATGTGAATCACATAATACTCATCATAAGAGTTTTTGCTCACCAGTAAGATTCCTATAAACTTCCCCCAAAGTCAATGCCATAGCGGCCCACCTTGTACGTTCACCCCCTAAACCTCCAATCAACTGATCAGCTCTTTCCAGTTTTTTACTGCAGAGGTCAACATCTGCTTCTAACTCCAATCGTCTTTGTTTATTTCTTTCCAGAACTTCTTCCAGGTCAGCAAGTTTAGCCTGAATATCTCTCAGTTCTTTCCGCTTCACTTCAAGTGCAGCCTCTGCTTCTCGACACTGTGCCTCAGCTGCAGCAAGTGCTTCCCTTTTGGGTGCCACCACTTTAACAACTTTATCATATTTTGAAATGGCTATTACCCATTTGCATAAGCCTAAAATAAAAATAAGTCATTTCATCAAAGCATTCAAAAATCAATCTCTATTCAAATCTCTATTCAAATCTCTATTCAAAATTGTCTTTAATTAGATAACTTTCTTGAAAATATTATTCTACAAATATACTTAGTTGGTCTCATCCACAAAAAATTCAAACTATGCTTAATCAAAATTCTTCAAAACTGTGATAGGAAAAACATTTTGTGCTAATAATTGAAAAGCTCAAATTTTACCAAGATTAAAGGCAAGTAAATAGGTAAGTCATAGACAACAGGCAAGAGCTTTGCCTATTATACTATAAAGTTGTTCAATTAATTATTGAATGCTCATTGAATACAAACACAAAGGAATGATTAGTGTTTTTCATGAAATAAAAAATGAAAAGAATTTGAGCAAAGATGAACTTTTAATTCTAAGAAATGAATTATAAGTTATAAATTGGTATCAAAGGTTGAGGAACATTATTTGAGATGGTGAACTGGGGAAAATTCTGGCAGATATAGAAATATAGAATAAATATCAAGGGAAGGATCCATAGTTTACATGAGCAGTGTAACAGAACAGAATAGGACTTCAGAGAAGAAAACGATAATACAGGATGAGATACTAATAATAATAGAAATAAGCTAATAAATATAGGATGTTGGAATATACAAGGTTTGAGAACAAAATAAGAACAAGTTTTTAAAAAGATTCATGCCTAAAACATTGAAGCTCAATTACTCACTGAAACCAAAATGAAAGGACATGAGTACAAATGAATAGAAGAGTGCATATACTTTTGAGGTGGGGTATATAAAGAAAATGTGTGAAAGCTAGCATGCCCACAACATAAAAAATAAATATCTTAAACTGAAATCCAACAAATGAGAGAATATTAAACATGAATTTAAAATTGAAAGGAAGGGAGATAAAAGCTATTGGAGTATATGCAACAACAGATGACTAAGATATGAAAGTGTAAAACACATTTTTGACGAACTAATGTTCTCAGAAATCTGTTTACCTACATAATTTCATCATTTTTTATCAATTTTTTCTCTTTTCTTGAAAAATGCACAGAGGTAAAAGAAACAGTCTTAACATGCCATAGTATCTAACTATTCATAAAATAAAAACATACTGTAAGCATTTTCCATAAAAAAGTTAGGAGACCTGATACCATCAAGGATAAAATTCACTGGATTTAAAAGAAACTATGCATTAACAATTTATAACATACATATATAATGACTAGTGTGGTGCTGTTATCAATAGTGCTATAATATTGAGAATTCATAACTGAATACTAACTAAATAAGTAGGTCTTACAAGGTGCTACCCAACACTGTCAAGAATTTAAATATTTCGCCCAAACCAGTAGTAGTATAAACTTCTGGCACAAGATGCCACTTGGTGAATATTAAAGTTACCAGACAGGCATGTGGCATCTTTGTGAGTGCATGTCTTTCTTAGTTTTTGTTGTTTTCATTACACCAAGTTCTTCTCTGTCAGCAAATTCAGAAATAACTGATATGAAGGAGTTAGTTTATCTAAATTAAGTCTGGTCTTATGGTGAGCAAGCTCTTAGTCAAACAGAACATTTACAAGGTTAAGCATTTCAAAGATGGCCGGAAGTCTACGGAGGATGGTAAACATTCGGGTTGACCATCATCATGCACAATTCCAGAAATGATCACAAAAGAGCATGAAGTGATCCTTGAGGACCAAAGGCAAACAATCCATGATTCTTGTAAGAGGGTTGGAGTGTCATACGGAACATGCCATGTTGGAGAATTATACAGGATATACTGAACATGAGACAAACTGTAGCAAAGTTGAAACAATGCTAGAATTTTCACCATGGAAGACATTTCAGAATATGCAGACAGAGAAGAACACTGGAGAAAAACAACAAAAACTAAAAAAACATGTGTGCTCATGAAGATGCCACTTGGCAGACTGGCAGCTGAAATACACACCAAGTGTAAAATAGCAGCTGAAGTTAATACTGCAACTGGTTTGGGCAGAACGTTAAATTCTTGACAACTTTGGGTCACACCTCATATTAGCAAGCCTAATATTATTTCGAGTTCAAAATAAGCATTGAGAAAAATTTGAGTGAACTCCTATTGAAGAAAGACACAATTTTCTGTAATTATAATAGTTAGTTGTTATAACAACTGACATTGATATAAAAATGCAAAGATCATGCTAACACACTCAAAACATGTACAGATATAAGGTACATACCATAAGATCCTGTTTGCCAGCAAAATTCAAAAAACAAATTACACAATTCTTTAAATACATTGAAAATATGTTAAATGGTATTTCCCTTGACATATCATAAGGGCATATTTTGCACATTTATTTTCGTTCTGCATTAAAATATCAATTAAGTAAAAAAAGTATCAAATAATCAGGTGATAATTCACCTCTTACAATACCATTATAACTTTCAATTTAACAAATTAGATAAAATTGTCTGGATTAATCAAGTGAGCACTGAAGGCAATATTCTGAACAGAAGCTATGAAAAATAAACCACATTATAAATGGGTTTGCATATAATAAGAGTTGTTTAAATTGCTGAAAATGACACAAAGATGAGGTAATAAACAGCTTAAGTATGGAGATAAAATTCAATTCAAATCTGAATCAAGAGGAAACTCATTCCACTATTGAAGGTAAAAATCAAAACTAGACTGTTTAAGAATCAGGTAGACCTTTTAGATTGACACTTTATAACTATTGATGGCATGTAATGGAGTAAAAGTAATCAAATTACTTATAACAATTACTTTTTGGCAATTTTTACTTGTATTCAACACATTTTTCAAAAAGTAAATTTACTGGTATTCTACTTCAAAACACATTTAAGAAATCATTACAATTGAGTAATGGTAAATCAAAATTTGAAATTTTTAGTACCTAATACATAACTACAGAGTAAATCCTGAGTAGAGTGCACCTGGTTACGTCATGTTTTGGTTTTCTCTCACACAACGAGTGAGGTTGTTTAATCACTTCTGAGAACTTGTGAAAAGTCAGAAGATGCTTGAAAATGTGTACAATGTAAATGGCATGGTAAAATGTCAGTTTCTACATCTCTGGCTTTTACATGAATCATATCTATGGAAGTCATGTGAATTGCATCCCTTGTAATCTGCCCAGAGAAGAGTGGATTGATATGGAAACCATAGTGGAAGAAAGGCCCTTTCCTTTCCCATATCTGCAAAATTATTTTTAGTTATCCCAGATTCAAAGTAAGGACAATATGTTTATTAAGTGCAAGATATGTTTTGGCGGCAAAATATTAAAGTCTGCATGGACCATCACCTCCAATCTGAGAAAACATATCAATGTAAGCATGTTTTAATTAATTCAACATTGATTTTTTATTTCCTGATGTCCACCATAGATACTATTTTTCATTAATGGAAAGGACTCATGTGGTTTAAAAGTAAAATGAAACCATTTAAAAATGCCTCAGGAAAAAGAGCTAATTGGTCGGTAATCGAAACATGGAACTTTGGCTCCTACCCTACTATTTATATCTTAGTATTTATTTCTTTTACTTGATCTAATTGTACTGAATAATCTAATTAATCTATTTCAGTCATCCAAATTTAGCTAGGTTTAATTTTATTGAGGCTTGATGTGAGTTTCCCTTTTATTAATGTTATGGAGCTTAGTTAATCATAAAAAAAATAATTGTCATAGAATGGAAGCAAAAGTGAAGTGGTTTATTCAGAATTATGATTTTTTTAATGCTGTCAAAAGGAGGGAAGGTTCTCCAGCTTCCAATTAATTAAATCACTATTTGATTTGTACTTCAATGGCAATAGAGCTACTTAACAAATTTCCAATCCTAAAAAGAGCACTTCCCATAAGACTGAGTGTTCCAGTGGAACTGCTGTATAGTCTGTGTAAAGACATTCTGGCACCAAAGAGGGCCAAATTATGTATGGCATGCCAGAAGCAATGAAGTTCAGTGATGATATAGGTATTTAAATCAGAAATAGTCTAATGCATATGTGTTCAGATTCTCAGCCACCTAGGTACTTAATTCACTGATTTATTGAGTTTCGAAGCGAAAAAAAGAAAGAGTATTTTGACATGAAGAATGTTTTTTTTTAATATTTCACTGAAAGACCATTTAGTGTATGCATTGCTATAATTAACACCACTAAAATAATTCCGTAAAAAAAGTATTTTCTTAAATGTGTTTTATCATGTTAAACAACCTTGAACAATGAAAGTAAATTTCTAAATCAGAAAAATACTAGTAAGTTCATTGATAAAGAATGTGTTTTCTTAATCTTTGTTAAAGATTTATTTTTTAGCTCAAAGAAATTTTTTAAAATACATATTGCACCAAAAGGTTATTTGTTGTTATACTATCATGCTTAAAATATCAATATCAATCTATATGTAGAGAAATTTCTCTTTCTAATGAGGGATTATTATATCTACACCATATGATATATTTGACCACCAAAACCATTTGTAATAAATGCAAACAAAAATACTGTAAATACTTAATTATTTTTTATTAATGATAACTGATAGTGTTTAAATATAAAATAATTCTTTAAAGGTAAAAAAATAAAGTCTTAACTAAAAATATTTCTCTTATTATAGGAAAAATATTTTTTTTAATGCTTGATCCATCTGGTTTTATTTCACAATTCTACTTTTCTCTTCATTATGAATCAATGCAAATTCATTGACCAATCTTAGATAATTAAAGGCTTAAAGAATCTTATTTGAGCCAAAAATATCCTTAAATATAAAAATAAATTTCTGTCCAAATTGGATCCAACTTGTAGGTTTTTCAGTAATGTTTGATTCAAATTTCAAACTCAAAGTGAAAATTTGGTGTTCCTAGCCCTGTATTTGTGAACATGGCAGATCATCATACAAAATGATGGGTCATTACCAATTAACTATACATATATCTCTTTATGTTAAAGTCCTTAAATGTGATATAAAAGGCATTCAATTTTAAGTTTTCTGCTTCTCTAACCAATTAAAAATAAAATTAGATAACGTGAAAATCTAAAATTAAATATAGAACTTTTAAATCACCTTCAGCAGCAGTTGAAGCAGATTTAATTTTTTGGGGATCAAACTCTGGATCAATAAGTATTCTTTCACCCAACTGTTTCATCACTTTGACAGGAATATTATCTTTGTCAAAATTAATGAGCCCATCGAGAAATTTTATGTCACCAAGAACTCTTTTGGAGGGGCCCCAAAAATCTTCTATCATTTTCCCACTGCCAGAAGGATCAGGTATGCGATCAGGTTTTGTTTCCTAAAATAAAAACAATTTAAAATAACAAACTCGCATGCACTTAGAAGTGAAAATAATGCATTAACTTTTCTAATCAGAGCACCTTTAGTATGCAAACTGCCTCCATCACTAATTTAATCCCTTTTGGTGGATTCTTCATAGTCTTAATAATGGTAATATCAGCTGGAGTGAGAGTATTCAGGGCTGCTAGAGCTGATTCCATTATTGGCATGGCCTCAGATAGATCGGCATCACATTCAGCTTTTATACCCTGAGCCACTTTGGCCTGCTCTTTTGCCACCTCCTCGTCAGCCATAACATTTTTCTCCACCTAAACATTGCCATCAGACAAAGAGTAGATTCATTAGACAAGTTATGTGATTATTTTTGTGTAGTTCTATAGCATTGATGAGTTGGTGATGAGAGAACAGAGAAATAATTTGAAATGCTGATGGCATACAATTAATGATAGCTAAGACAAAATTTTTATTAGAAATATTAAGGTGCCTTACACCACTTTGATGGTCTTCTTTGGTAATCAGAGAATGGTGGGAAGGCAAAAAATAGCAGGATCATATATGAACAAGAAAGGATGTTGATACGATTGAAGGAATTCCTGGAAAAGTTTCACTATGGAAGGCATAGGAGATAGGCTTAAAAATCTCCCATGCCACTTTGTGGAACTTATTACTCATTTTTAATTGAAAATATCTTTGTAGAGACTACTTAAAAAGGTTTTTATTGACCAACCAGGTTTTTCACACAAATTGATTGCCATTGCCAAGGAGTAAAACCTGTACAATGACAATAAAAGTGTCAAAACCTAAAAGTATAAATTCCTTTTTCTTCTCATAAGAAAAGCTGGATGATATTTCTTTGGAGAATAATAACTTGAAGCTAAAGATCTATCTGTGTGATTCCAAAAATTCCGAAATCAAGATCCCTGTGATTAGAGCTTCTTCTCTGTGCATCTTTTACAAACAATTCTTTTCAGAAATTGCCACAGATAACAACAAATTTTACCACCATACAAAAGAACATTTAGTGAAGAGGGAGTTAGAACTGGTAGATCCATAACAGATGCTCGGCATTAGACGTCCATCTTCTAGCTATCACTCAAACATGCTTCAGATCCCAAACATCAGTGGAAAACTATATTTACAAGAGATACTCTTATATCCATTTAGATCAAACAAGAATTCTACTCTCATATCATATACAGTATTTTATTTTGGGGTACCTCCAAGGTATCCTACCCATGCCAAGAGCATTTTTTTTAATTCAAAAATTTTTTGATAGAGTGGACTGGACAAAATGAATGGAGATTTTGTAAAAGAAAGGAGTGAACTGGGTGGAGAGAAGGCTGCACATGTACTAGTCGGTTGTGCTGAGGTTTAGTAAAGGAATGTGTGGGTGCAGTGAGTTAGGGAGAGGTGTAAATAAGGGATGCCGTATACCACCAATGCTATTTACAATGAATTTAGAAGAGATAATAGAAGAGAGTTTAAGGAGAAAAAAAATTACAAAAGTGAACATAAGAGGAAGAAGGATAAGATCTATTAAGTTTGTGATATGATGGCGATTGCAGAAGATCCTCAAACATTGGAGCGGATGATAGAAAAGATTAATAATGGATACAAGAGATACTGGGTGAAGATGAACAAAAGAAATAGCAAAACCATACAGATTGGAAGTGAAGAGAGGATAGAACTTGAAATACATACAGTAGAAATTGTGTAGGTAGATAAATTAAAATACTTAAAAAGTGTGGAGGAAATTAGCAGGAAATTAAAAAAGGAGATTACAGAAAAAATAGCATTAGCAAAGATAGAATTTAATAGGATGAAAAGGTTGCTTACAAGCAAAATGGATATAGGTCTGTAGAAGAGATTGATGAAGTGCTTTGTTTGGATCATGTTTTTTATGGAGCAGAAACATGGACAGTAAGAGCAGTGGATAAGAAAATAATTGAGGAATTTAAAATGAGGATATAGAGAAGGAAGGAAAGAATAAAATGGATGGACGGAGTTGGGAATGAAGATGCTTTACAACTTGTCGCAGAAGAGAGAATGTTACTAGATATAATAAAATGAAGAAAAAAGAATTGTATAGCCCATTTTCTAAGACATGAGGCATACTAAAGGGAGCAGTGGAGGGAGCAGTAGTAGGAAGGACCAGGATAGGAAGGGGAAGAAAAAGGCATTCGACAAGCTGATAGGATGGGAAGAGTACAAAAGTTTAAAACAAATGGCTGTAGAGAGAAGACTATGAATGATCTCAGGGATCTGCCAGAATGTAGAGCACTTCATGATGATGATGAACTTCAACGCAAAATAAGCAACTGATTTTCCATTAATGAATGTAACATACCAACTAAATTGCATAGTATAGATGAAACTGGAGACCTAACAGCAGACTTCAAGAAGTGCATAATTACTCCCAGGACGCAAAATAATTCAGCTAAATATTTGTGAACAATATCCGACTCTCAGTTTATTATCACAAACTCTAAATGCATGAACAACAATGGTACTAAAGAGAGTAGAAGTTTTGTCAATGCCCAGTTTGGTTGGCATAAGAAAAGCATTTCCATCATTCAGGTTAGCTACAGAAAAAAAATCTAAGAAAGGATAAATATACTTAAGTTATGTTCCTATACTTACTAAAGACTCTTGATAGAATTGGAAATTAGAATAGAGTGGTGCTAAATTTTTTTGATGCTGAGGGAAGTAAAAATAACAGAGAAAGGAGAGTTATTTGGACTCTCTATGTAAGGAAGAAGTGGCAGTTGTAAGATGCAATATATATGGACAAGAAGCAACCATTAGGGAATACAGAGAATAAGACAATTTATTTCCATCTCATCAGTATTCTTCAATGCATCCACCAGCAGTACTCTTCAATGCAGGTCTCTAGACAAACTGAAAGAGAAACTAAAGCAAAGGGGAGACATCAAAATCCAGGGAGAGAGAATATATATGCCTCAGTTTTCTGATGGTACTGTGAAACAGTGAGTGAAGAAGGGTTGGAGGAAGTTTTGTTGGAAATGGATAATTCAAGCTGTGCTCGACAAAAGTCTGAACTTTTTTGATGGTGCACCAACTATCATAATTCTAATCTTTATTTATCGTTAGATGGTTACATACCACAATAGATATCATCATCAAAATTAAATCACAAACAATTGTATACATATTTACATTGTTTACAAAGTTAGAAGATTAAGTCACTATTGTTGGCTATGAAATAATCTTGGACACTGTAAAAACCTTTGGTTAATAGCCAGTTATAT
>LYUA01002337.1:87493-98338 GCA_002093875.1 Calopteryx splendens | reverse complement strand
GGGGGGGGGGGGGAGAAAGGAGGCGAGACCGTAGCGTCTGACGACATCGGGAAGGCATCACGTAGTAACTTCATCACTTTCACCTGCAACCCCCATCCCCCTCCGCCGCAACCGCGCTCCACTTTCTCCACCCCCCGCTTCCCCCACCGCAGTACCCTCCCTTTCTCTCTCTCTCTCTCTGTCTTCCTCGCCGCCGCTGACCCTCCTCGCCAAAGTGAACTCCAAACGGCAGGAGCGGAAGCCTCGACAGACGTCTCGAGTCGTTTGGCCCACACGGTCTTCAAAAAAAGAATCCCGAGGCGCACGCAAGAGGATCGCACCACTGTGCGATTCGGTGGTCGGTGGAAGAATCAGCCTATCACTTCGGAGACGCGCGTTCTTCTTTATTTTTCCACTTTAGCACGACGGGTTACGATTTTCGGACCCGCGCTTCCATTGTTAAGCAGTTCCGACCGAAACACTCGGAACGTCGCCGAGGGAGTTTGCGGATCCACGGCCAAATCAACACGGAGAGGGTGTGAAGAGGAGGAGAGTTCGACGGTCCCTGCCATGACCTGGGCTCCAGCGAGATAAGTGAGAGGTGAACCGAGCAAACCAGAGGAGGAGATCTTCGACCCAGCAGTGTCCCGAGAATCCAGAGGAAAGTTAGGCAAGAGCGGGTGAGTGATATCGGCTGGCAGGTTTCCCTTCGCCCGCTTTCCCCGGCGTCCCTAACGTGTTTCTCTCTGACACAAACGTACGTACCGTAGTGGCAATTGACGCGCGCTCTCTCTCTCTGCGCAATTTACTGTACACGGGATTGATCCAGAGTACATATTGGTCTATTTTACATGGTGTCATTATTATGGTGTTACTATTCTCTTATATATCTCGTATTAATTAGACCCTATTAGATGAATTCACCGGAGGAAAATATTTCCGTCAATTCTTGAAGCGACCCGGAATTTTGGGGTTCCTCGAAGCAACATGCCTGCATGTTTTATTCGCCGTCTTAAGTTTTCTCGAGTGCGCTTCACATTAGTTTTTCTTACTCAAGTTAAATTTGAGTTTGTCTCGATCGGGTACGTCGTTTGACCTTGTCGAGAGAGAGATCAAAAACATGCCGTTCTTTCCATCATAGTTCAGTTTTAGGTTTAGAAATCCTTATTTTTTTAGTTTTACGTAAATATTCTCTAAATGAGTCGGGTACCCAATACGTATGCGTCACGAATGAACGGATAGTTATGATTTTAGCGGAAACGGTTCTTTGAGCACCAATTCCCCCGTATTATCTTTTCCAGACATGGTCATCGGAAAATTTTTGAAAATTAGAAAACATTATTCCAGTACAGCTTGTGAATCTGAAGCAATGGGGTCCGAAGCAGTGGCCTTCCCGGAAGTTTCTCGTTTGAGGGGAAAATAAAGTCGTTTTTTTTTTAGCATGATTGAGCAACCATTATTTTTTTCCGAAAATAACGCCACACGCAACTCTTCGCCGGGGGTTGAATAGTTGCGATGGTAAGAGAGGGCTTTGCAGTCTTTCTCCCACAACTTTGACGCACAGACTTTCTGTTCATTCTGTCTGGTTAGTGGGGCACACTAAACTATTTCCTCGCATTATTCGGCAAGGCGGTTCCATGTAAAGGGATAAATTACAACAGCATATCAGTTGTAGTAATTAATCTAAACATTGAAAAAGAAAATAGCTGCTCTCAGATTTCCCAAAAAAAACCCAAGAAAAAAAGTAAGAAACCGTATTTTTACTTTCTTTTCCACACAAAACAGATAAGGAGATACTAATCTCCAAGGAAAATAAAAGAATTCACGAAACAGACCAGAAATATCTTTTCTTACTCTTTTGTGTACGTAGAATGGTCCATAAAATGTTTCAATAAAGTCATTCAGTAATCTAAATGATTTTAACGAAACACAAAATTACACCAAACCACGACTTAACTTTTGGGCCAGCATTATGTAAAAATGGAAAATATTTCCCGGTGGCCAACATATTTTTCCAAATTGAAATTTCAACTATTTTCAAACTTGTGCACGCCAGAATTCAATTGCATTTCATTTGAAATCTAAAACGTATTTAGAATTTGTCAATTTCATTGGAATTCCGTTTCAAAATGAAAACATATTGAGGAATACAGTACATTTTTCTGTCTGACTGGTTGGTAAAGTGACTAGATTATCGACTTATCACAATTAAATCCGATCCCAGTGATGACAGGATTTTTCAGAGCATTTTTAATCCCTCCTTCGAAACTATTGAGATACATTATATTCTTTCCTCGAACCATTCGCGACCACAATATCACCAAAAATAGGAAAATAGAAGACGCAAAAAAAAAGAAATATTAGTTCAACTCAAATAATTCTATAATAACAGGTTAGTAGGAAAGGTTAGTTTTCTAAAACACCCCCTGCTACACGCCTTCCTTTCACTATGAGTACACAGATTTTCCCTCTACTCTCCAAGATCCCTTATTTCTGCTTTCTTTCCATAACTTACTATGGGTATCCTAGCCTGTTTATCAATTATTCTAATCGGATTTAATCTATGTAGCAGCTTCTTTTAACATCTACTGAGAAGTCGATTAAAGATTTATTCTACGAAACACACATTATTCCAAATTTATTTTGTACCCTTTTATACTCTTCTCACGTAAATTATATTCAACTGCTTATACGGAAGGGTTTATGATGCCATACATTAAAAGGAATGAAAAATTATTAGTGTTCAATTGAATCTGAATTTCATGATTAGCGGTGAAATACAGATAATCGAGGGTTTCCCATGCACTCTTCAAGGCCGAAATTAGATCCAGATAAATTTTCCGCTAGGTTCTATCTGTTAAATTATGAATCGAACCATGACGTATCTATAATACAACAAATCAGTACGACAGATTAGTAGTGAAGCATGAGGGATGTCTTTTCTTGATCAAATAGGACAAACGAATAAGTATCTGAAACTTCTTTAACAAAAAGTGCAAATGGGGAACCTCACTCTTACAAATTTAATCAGGACTAAATGCTTAACTGTATCGCTCCATAAATATAAGTAATAAAAAAACTACTTAATTTTTCCTTCTATTACTCGTGAATTTCATGTCACTTTCACCTTGTTTAATTGCTATTTCAACTTTTATAATAGCATTTTTCATATCAGTTGTTGGAGACGAACTTAATCAACAGGTAATGCCAGTAAAAAAAACCCCAGCGTATCATTACCACATTTGACGACTCACATGTCCATTCATCGCACAATAACAAAGGCAATGCACAAATTGCACACCTAAGACACAATAAATCCCAGAACTAGGCCTGGAATAGCTTTTCTTTAAAACCGACATTTAGTAATTGATCGCAGCGTTCTCTATTTTAAGACGAAAAAAAATTACTAATGCCCCACAAAAATAATTATAGTAAGACATGTTCAGCGGACACACAACCTCCTTCCAAAAACATATGATTATCCGTAAAATATCTAAAATTAGTATCATCTCCTTAAATGTCAATGTCTTCTGATTTAAGGACAAAGAGTAAGCCCTGGGCATTTCAAAGAACATACCTCAGGATCCCCCGTAGTATGTGAAATAGATTGCATATCGCGGAAATCCTCATTCCTTAATATGTCTACCTCCGCGATGACAAAAATGATGATGCTATCTCGGGAAATAATACGGATGAATTATGGAAGCGCGGAGATTCATGTTTTTTACCAGCCTAAAAACATCCCTGAAAACCTTTTGCGACGATGTCGCACTTCGAGGAACTAATATGTCCTTTGGGCCATCCCCATTCAAGAAGCCCCCAAATACACAGATGCACAGAATGCTCTCAGATAATCAAACGCCGACAGCGAAAATCAAATTCAGGCGGATTTACAGTTAATCCTTCCCTTTTCAAGTTCGCATTTATTTTTTACGTTCTTTTTCAAATAACGCATATTTTAAATAACTGCTCAAGGAAGGAAAAATAAATTGTTGTCAAACGCTATGCTCTTATTTTTTGGGTTAACGAAATTGTGGGCTAATGCTTTTTTTGCTTTATTTATGACGTTAAACATGGACGTTGGCAGTGACTCTTGTGTCGTTCTGAATTTATAGTTACATATGCCTATAAAACTCAACCCTCAAAAATTTCACCTCCTTAGGGGCTACATATTTCAATATTTGCCAAATTTGTACAAATTTTACAGCTTAGAAATTTCTAAAATACTTCTACGTCATAATTAAGAAGCATGAGAAAAATAATATTGAATGCTTGCATCTTCACTGTCTCCATTTTTTATGTTTCTCGTTTCTCTTTGAAGCATTTTGGCCAGAAACGCTTTGTTTTAACTTTATTTCCGAGAGCCCGTTCGATCTGTCCAGTATGCCAAAAGCTAACCTCCTTATCCTTGTAAAGTCGGGACATACTTCAGGGTATAAAGTATTTTGGAACACGCCGATAGACGTCTTGATCTTCCCTCAGGCTACGTATCTGGTCATGAATTCCGAACAAAAAATGTATCTACTACTTTCCATCAAACTCAATCCAATTTTCTCAGGAATGTCAATTATCATTTTAAAGTTACGCTTCCTTTTACATGGAATTGAAGCCAATCGTATCAAGACCAAGTGTTCATTTCATTATCCTCTGCCGAAAAATTAATATTTTTCAACATTTACCCATTGAGTGCCGGAAACGCATTCGATTTACGGTCTCACTAAAAGTTTCAGTCCTGAGTTTCATTGCATTTCTCAGCTCAATCGCCCTATACCCAAGAGAGCTTGTAGCCTCGCACTTTCCTAAACATTCCCAAACTATCACAAACCTCTCCATTCGCATGACACAATCATTTTGCAAATCTGGGACTGCGATGTAATAAAAAAAAGAAACTCACAACTAACTGTAGGGCTAGTCGAGTGGTCGATCATGCCGCAAGCTAAACTGTGGCACTCGTGTCATTACTTACACGCCAGAGAACTCAGCACGGCACGTACCCGGGGGAAAGTTTTATGAAAATTGAGTTTATTTCCGAACATAAGCACGAATATTTTCACAAAAACTGAAACCTCAGGGATATTTCATGAATGATTTTCGGCCGACGTAATGAGCCAGTAGCAAGGTGATATACAACAGGGTGACGTCAATATTTGTGGCACGCATTGCCACGCGAGTAAAACTCCGCATATTAGTGACATTCAAGGTTCGCAGATAGGGCATATAGGATGAAAAATGCTATCCTAAACTAGTGCATTCAAGAATTAGCAGTAGTAGGGCACAAAATTTATATTACGTATTTTGACCGACATCATTTCCCGCAAAAGTCAGAACCTGCACTGAGACCCAACAACGGCATCCGCATTCGACCATGCACTCAAGATTAAAAGATTAAGATAAATCTTTATCTGCATCCGCATGCATCCGCATTGTCATTGGTGCGAATCATCCGCACCCAATATTCGCGGTTATGTAACTCGAAAGATATGAATCATTTTGATATTTCTTGACAACCACACCACAACATAATTTACCCTTCCCATTGACGTCGGGTGAGAATTCCCCTGGGAGTTGATTAAGCCCTTCACTTCTATGGACGCATTCTAAAAACATTCTCTCAATCACTGAAATTCGCGAATAACAGCAAACTCAAAACCCTGAGTGAACCTACTTCACAGTTAAATGATTCTTTACAATTTACTGTGGTCGATACAAGTTGCGTGTTAAGTTCGTTGAAAGCTATTAAAACAAATATTTTCTTAAACGCTAAAACTAAAACACTGACATCCATGGAGGATTACAACGCTGAGGAGAGATTTTTAACTCGCTTCCTGCGGTACATTAACTGGAGAGTGCCTTATAGGAATAATCTGTCAATTAGTGACGTTAAGTGTAATAATAATTTTAATCCCGAACAAATTTCGAATTAATTCTACACCTTCGATGGCGTTCGACGGCTTTCATCAACGATGTCTTTCCCGTCCATTTCAGAAAGCCATGGGAAAATACGCAGTGTACAGCGTGTTGGCGTTCGTCGTGATTGCCGTCTCTGTCGACGCGCTTCCGGCACCTCGCGCGGAAGAAGGGGACGCTTCCGGAGAGGTGGAGATCGTCCAATCCGAGGAATTGCCGTTCACGAAGAAATCCGTCGAGGCATACGGAGATTCCGGAAAAAGAGTAAGGAAGAAATGAACCAATTGGGCCTTTCTTTTTGAGGATATCATGTGTAAGCCATCTCCATTGTCATCGGCCATTTTAATTGGTTAAACATTTCAACTTAACTCCCTCAAGGACATCAATGATGACCCTCCAGCGGAGCAGAAGTATATACAAGAAGAGAACCAAGGGACGAGAGTGACCGGTGTAGTGCAGACTGTGCTCCAAAACATTTTGCAGGCACGTATTACCAACCCTTATCGTTTGGACTTAATGATTTCCGTTAAAGTTCTTTAAAATATAAGAGAGAAATGACGGATGTCAAAGCAACACTTCCCTAGATCAGAATTACCATCGCGGTCATATGGCTCTTAGTATTTTTTGACCTGTAGCAAAATTTTCAACCGAACGATATTGAACGTAACCTCAACGCCAAGAAAACGCCTTTTTTTTAATTGGACTAGTTTCAAGAAAGAAATTATCATGGGATTCGGTTGAGTTTAAGTTCATCAAATGAACTTAAAAGATGGGGGGGGATTTACGACGCATCGTCGAGTTCATACAGCACCAATTCTGATGAACTTGAAGCATTATTCATTGCTCCAAATAAAAGTTAATGGAGTAGCAATAATTCAAGTTCATTTGCATCGAGAGCACAGAGAATCAATCTTTCCTTGTTTTTCATAAGTCAGTCATTATTCGAACTTCATTCACGACAATCTACCCGTATTTAGCCTCGATTCCTTAATCCACTAAATTTCAGAAATCATTCCAGGCACATCATGTGCAAACACTTTCATTTGCCTTTTTCTCTTTCAACAGACTGATTTTCATGCACGCAATGCAAATAAAAATTACTAATGAATTTATTTTTGGGAGATATTTTATCCATCAGATTATTCTAACAGGTCTTTTTCGTGCTGCCCAAATTGTATGACCCTGTCCGTTGTCATCAAGTTCTCAGACTTGGCAGAGCACTTAGAAGCGCGCAGATATTTTTATTTCAGTGTCTCGTCAATTTTTTTAAAGCATTTAAATCAATTATTACTTACTCATGCATGCCTATACTACGGGGGGGAAGGTCCAAATATTCGCACGTTCGACGTCAACACCGTAAGAGACCTTTGGATATACCATTGGGAAAACAAGATTCCAGTCATCACTGACGACCGATGTCTCCACGCCTCTGATTGTGAGCGAGACGGCTTCCGGGACTCTAGGATACAACGCACGCCCCAAGCGCACGCCTTAAGACCCGTGCGAGGCATTTGCATCATCACTACGCATTTCGTGATATTTAGAACCTATATCGGAGCAAATAGTAGCACCCAAATGAGATATCATTCGATAATTGAACGATATAGATATAAAAGCTCCTCGGTTCGTAAAAAAAATGCCACGGAAGAAATAAAAGTGACCACCACACAATTATTACGCAACCTCGGATGGGAGCCCCTGGTTATTCGAAGACTCTTCGGCACACTAATCTTATTAAAAAGGCAGCGCCTGAGAGATTTGATGCTCGGCATAGATGAAATAATCCAAGCGTGCGAATTTGCCAGGTCGGAAAATAATGACAAAATTCAAGGAATCAAGGATTCGCTTTTCCCTCTCGCACAATCCACAATCAGAATAATAAGGGAGATGCCTAACAGATTCATACCAGTCTCCCCTAACAGTGCTCGCCCTCTATATTTTCATGGATGGTCTCGTAACATCCCATGACACACGCTCTCGCGGCGGACTCGTAGTATCGTGAACATATAGATGACCTCAAGGGGTGACGTGACATGACAAAATCTCATATAGCAAATCTATATCCAATCTTTGGTTTTAAATCGTAATACCTATAATTTTGGCAGAATTTTTATTATAATACTTTTCAATTCTTTACTTAGCCTCAGCCCATTGTGGACACAATATCGGAAGAAGATAAATATGGCAACACGGGAGACACATTGGGAGCTCTTGGCAGGGGAATTGTCGGAGGATCAGAAGCACTGTCAAATTTTGTCAATCTGGCAATTGAGGTAAGTCGGTGGGGAACTGAATATTATGTTCATTGTCGTTAATCGCGTAGTGTGTAGAATAGTACGTAAAAAATTACGAATCAAATTTTTGACTTGCATTGCATCACAACTTTACCCAATATGCAGAGCTGTTTGCACTTACTTTTGGACATCTAATCACCTCAATCTGTATATATTCCACATATATATTTAGATATTTTGAAGTCGTACAAAACAACCATTTTTAAATACCCATATATCCCCGTCGCAGACGTTTTCTTCACTAAGGGCATTCGCAAGATTTCATGGAGCGGTTGATGGATTAATTTTTGCGAGTTATGCCTACTGAAACCTCTTAAAGGATAACCTTTGACCTATTGGTTTTCAATTACCAAAAGGTGTGTTTCCTTAGACGAATTAAGGAATAGTAGAAAATTAAAAGCTGCGATATTAATATTTTTGTCAACGAAGTGGCTATGTACGAGGCTTTGTACTGACCTTTACAATTCCGTTACATATATTTTCTTCCTCAATAATGAAGCCGTTATCTTCTTCTAACCTATATTGGTTCTAGAAAAAACACCTTTTGGATTGCGATTAAACAGCCGGTAACTGTTAATCATATTCATTAATCTTTATCCTCATCACCTATCTTCGTAATGCATTCCATTTTGTGACTGAAATATCATTTCGTTCCTCTTTGTTTCAGTACCCAACAAATCTCTTCAAGTCACTAGCGCACAGAGCAACGGAGGCGTTAAATCATCTTGGATCCAAACTTGTTGGACTTTGATCATTTAATTTTGAAAATATTTGTGAATTAATAGTGTCTCAGAAACTTCTAAACAAGACAACATTGACACCCTTAACCAGTTAAAACGGAAAATTAAAATGATCAAATATCTGTGATTATTCAATAAGAGCAAAGATTTACGAACAGCAGCTGCGCTACTGAAAATTCGCCAAATTCAAAGAATTTCCACCTTCATAGAATCATAATTTACGAATTTATCGCAAATTACGACAAATAATATTCTCAATATATGCATGTCTATGGTGCCGATGAGTGTATTTTACTCTTAATGATTTTATTTATCGCAGACTGTAGGTACAGGAGTTAGATGACCGTCAAGAACAAACTGTTTTGATACGTAATGCATGTTAAAGTTGGCCTCTCTCATTCTCTCTCATATAGGAAGCTGACCTCTCTCACACAGGAAATGTAAATATTCATGAAAATCTGTTAGCCTTCTCTCACTGTATATCACACTTGTACATTTTATAAATTAAAACTTTATCCATAATATTCTTGGTTTCAATAAAAAATTAAGCCTAACCAGATTATATTTTGTGAAAGTTCACAATACGTACGATGGCGTACGAAGTTTACTGGATCTCAACCTCAAGATCCTTGATCTCAATATGAAAAGCGGTAGTATAAAATAACATATAAAAGTATTAGTAAGATTTCAACCACAAAGGTAATAATTTTCCGAAGACATCTAATCTTTTCTGCACCTTATAACATGCGATATCTCCTCAACATAAAAACGTTTTAAAAACGATAGAAAGAAATGTACCATACCCTGAGTAGAAAAAGGAGGAATCTGGGGATGAAAATATACTACGCATATGGAAACATTTCACACGACAAGCAAAGGGTATTTTGATGCGAGTACTTCCTCGTCCATTTTTGCAGTCATGCAACAAATATATCATCTATGTCAGTATATATTTATTTTACAGCAACTATATCATTTATGCGTGTTGTGATTGACAGTTTGTTCCACCGCGTCACAAAATTAACGTTGGTTAAAAGGTACTACAGTCCACTGTTTTATTTCTTGAAAACACGACGGACGTTTCAAATTTAAATGGGTCAGACGACCACTTATGGCCAAAGTCACAGAAGAATCAGTCAAATCCATTTCCAGGGACAAAGACAAAGTGCCATTTTAAGCGTGCCAATAGCAATGAAATATGTTCTACACAACATCAACAACCAATACGACGAAATTTTAAAGATTCTGGGGTGCAAGAGGTTAAATGTGAGTTGCGGGAGAATACGGGCGGGGAAGATGGGAAGAAATTTTGAAACTGGATTAAATGAGCGAAGGAAGTACCTGCTCATTGATAATCCTGAAGTCTGCCTGGCCAAACATCTGATGGAGGAATCGCGCCAAAGAAGTTTCCACGCGAAGATCTTCCACATGGAAGGCAAGGACCCTCGACGTTGACCCACACCTCGCAAGACCCACGCGTTGGAGTGGGGAATCACCAAAAGGAGAAAAAATACTGGTAAAATAAACTCAACTGAAAAAATGAGCTTGAAAGCTGTACCTCCATCCTAGCCCTCGTAAAAAAATGTCCCAAATCACTTAATTTCCCACCCTAAATTACACCTAAATACTCCACACCACCCCCCTTGCTTCCTTAAACAACTCCTTCCTTGGACACCTCGTCTTCGGGCGGATCATCCTCCTCCTCACTCATCAACCTCCAGAAAATGTTAACAGGGAAGGGACACCATTTAGAACATGTAGGTAATATACCTCCATCATAATACCTCCAATTAAATTCACCACTACCAGCAGAATCAGTCAAATATCTTGATGGCTGCACAAAGTTAAAAGAGAGTTGTAATATATATATTTTAAATAATTTTTGGACGAGACGAAAGGGGGGACACGGAATGGGGACGCGGGGG